>VWZO01004904.1:18380-43672 GCA_013396975.1 Bucco capensis
TCTCCGACCACGGCGCTTGCCTGCCCGCTCTCCCTTTCCCTCTCTCTCTCCAGCGCAGCTATGGGGTCGGACCGGCAGCGCGGACCCGGGTGCGGTATGGGATGGCAGGTAGTCCCGTGGTGCCGGGCGCTGTGCCTGCTGCTCGCCCTCAGCTGTCTGCGCTCCGCCGCCGCCGGTAAGTGCGTGGTCCGGGAGGGCCACCGCCTCTCCCCCTCCCCCCTCAATAGCCCCGCAATAATTTCTTCTCCCACCACTTTTTTTTTTTTTTTTTTTTCCTATTCCTTCTCTTCCTCCCCCCCCTTAGGCTGCGTGGTCGCTGCGCAGAGGGGAACGCTGCTCGGCCGAGAGGGGATGGGAGGGCGCTGCCTCCCGGGGTCTGCCCTGCCGCCCCTTTTGTCGAGGCAGCTGCTGCCTTCTCCTCCGGGCCCAGGCGGTGCGCAGGGCCGGGAAGCTTAGGCCTAAGACCCTACCCGGCTGGCCTACCCCACCTCGGAGAGCACCTCTCCTGGGAGCGAGCCGGGCGCCGCGAGAGGATTTGATTTCCTGCGCGGTGCCTGTTGCCTGGGGCTCAGCGCTGGGAGCTGGGGAGGACTGGGGCTTTGTCGTGGAGGAAGGAAGAGGCGCCCTTGAAAAGCCTGCGGCGTTAAAGGTGCTGTCAAACTACTGTGCAACTTTGGCTTTGTGGCATCCAGCAGCACTGGCATGGCTCTAGTTCAGTGCCAGTGGTTACTACCATCAGGGATCTCCACCTGGTGGCAAGGTTGAGTTTTGCCAGCACCAGATTCCTCCTTGGCAGCTCGACTCCGACGAGTAGCACTGCTTGTGGCGAGCTCAGGGGCTGCCTATCAGCATAGAAGCTGTTACCATTATGGCAAAGGGACTTGCGTATTACGCCAATTGAATTAAAAATATTTTCCTTTTGAGCTGAGGTAGTAATCAATTGGCTAACTCATTTTTTTCCTTCAGAAATTGAAGTTCAGGCTGCTTTTCTAGGTGGGAGGTTCCCTAGGGCTCAGTTTTGGATCCAGTCTTGTTTAAAGTCTTTATTGATGATCTGAATGAGGGAATTGAGTGCAACATCTAAGTTTGGAGATAATACCAAGTTAGGCAGGAGTGTTTATCTGCTTGAGGGTAGGGATGCTGTACAGAGGGATTTGGACAGGCTCAAACAATGGGCCGAGGCCAGTGGGATGAAATTCAACAAGGCCAAGTATCTGGTTATGCACTTGGGTCACAACAACCCCATGCAACATTACAGGCTTGGGGCAGAGTGGCTGAAAAGCTGCCTAGTGGAAAAGGACCTGGATGTGTTGGTCAGCAGCCAGCTGAACATGAGCCAGCAGTGTGCCCAGGTGGCTAAGAAGGCTAACATCCTGGCTTGTATTAGAAATATTGTGGCCAGCAGGAACAGGGGAGTGATCATGCCCCTGTACCCGAGCACTGGTGAGGTCACACCTTGAATACTGTTCAGTTTTAGGCCCCTCACTACATGAAAGACACTGGGGTGCTGAACCATGCCCAGAGAAGGACAATGAAGCTGATGAAGAGTCTAGAGCACAAGGAGTGGCTGAGGGAACTGGGGTTGTTTAGTCTGGAGTAGAGAAGGGGAGACTTTATAGTTCTCTACAACTACCTGAAAGGAGGTTGTAGTGGGATGGGGGTTGGTCTCTTCTTCAAAGTGACTAGCAGTAGGACAAGAGGAAATGGCCTCAGGTTGCTCCAGGGGAGGTTCGGGTTGGATATTAAGAAAACTTCTTCTCTAGAAGAGTTGTTAGGCACTGGAACAGGCTGCCCAGGGAAGTGGTGGAGTCACCATCCCTGGAAGGGTTCAAGAAATGTGTAGAGATAGTACTTCACAACATGATTTAGTAAGCATTGTGATGTTGTGTCAGTGGTTGGTCTTGATCTCAGAGGTGTTTTCCAACCTTAATGATTCTCTGATTCTAGGCAGGAAGTTGTTGTCTGCGCTGTTGTATGGCTCTTAATCTCCTGACTCTAGTGTGCTAAGGTACGCCTGAATGTCAGTTCTTGGCTGCGTTGGTAAAGTATGCTTAAAGGTAGTTGGATATTGTAGTCCTAACTGTGTGGTAGTTCAGGCACTGGGCTTGTCAGAGCCTAGTCAGGGTCTTGTTGCATCCAGTCCTCGTACAAGGAGGAGGAAGGGAAATGTCTGCCTAGTCATTCCTCAGTGTAAATTGCTTCCCTGTTTGGTCTACAACAGACATGATTAAACAGACGTAGTATGAAGGACCAGTGTGGCTGGTACTGAAACTATTAGTTCACTGTAGTTAGAAATCATAACGAGATATGCACTGGAGAGCAGCTCTAGTTCGCCAAGTTAGTCTGATTGTTCCCTCAATTTGAGTTAGTGGCCCCACCAGCTCTCTCTTGCTAGTATTTGCAATTGTGAGGGTTGGGGGTGGAGGGTGGCGTGTGTCTTAGCTAGTTCCTGTATGAACTAGTTTCCCAATCACTTAGCTTTTCTGGGACTTGGTGTCAGATGGCAGCACACAAGTGTCACATGTTTGAGACTGCCCAGACAAGAAATCTGACAACTTGCTTAAGGGGCTGAGACAAATAGTGACAGCAGTTAGAGGAAGCTAGCTTAAGTTGCGTAGTCATTGTAACTGTGCGCCTTTACCCTGCAAACACTGCTGCCAATGAGCCAATTTCTAAAAAGTAGTTACCTGGGGAACAGTAAAATAGGGGGTTAGTCACAGGCTGTGAAGTTACTGGTTCTCTAGATCTTTTGCCTAAACCTAATGCCAAGGAGAAGAAGGTGTGAAGATGCTTGTGGTGTATGAGTTACACATGCAGAGAAGCTTTGAATTAGTGGGTAATTGACGCTGGTCTAAAAATCATTCTCTATTGAATGCAGCTGCAACTGAAGTATGACTGTTGCTTCGGATAGCAGTGAATGAGGCTGGTAGTGTCACGACTAAACGAGTTCCTGATATTGCAGAGCTATGCTTGGTAAGCCAAGGGGCCATAGTTAGTTACTGGCTGGAACTAATGGTCATCATTACTGGATCTCACTCTAAAGTGGCCTTTAGAGTTTGACAGATACCTACAGAGTAGCAACAGATGATGACCTTTACCTTTGTGCACCTGTGTAGGTGTTATGTGCTGTCAGTTCTTTCTTATTTGTGGGTTATCTAAAGTAGTTGCTCTGACATTTCATTTGGTATCAGCTGCAGCAGTAATGATATCTTTTTGGAATTGCTTCTTGTAATTGTGAAGTTCTAGCTATTACTTCAAGCTCAGTTACTGTTTCATTGAGGCTTGTGTGTAGCTTCCCTGTAACATTTGGCTAAAGTGATGTTGTTTCTAAGTTGTGATATACTAGGCCATTTTACCAAGCCTTTTCTAGTTATTCTAGCTTGAAATAGACTAACTGAGGACTGTGGAGTTATTTTGGGATCTCCTGAGTGGCAGGCTTAGTCTAACATCTCTAGTATGCTATTTTGGGAAAGGTTGACTATTCTCACTTGAAAGCCTGGATGAGAATGTCTCAAAACTATCAGGAGTTAGTCACTGTGTATTTTAGGTGGTAGTACAGTTATAACTAAATAATGTGGGCCAGGGCCTGCAAGCAGAAGGCCACTTCTGTTAGAGGTTCCTGGACAACTAAGTGATGTCACGCTTAAAGCGAGCTGATAAATGTGTCTTCTGCAGCCTCTCTAAGCTGACTGGGGTGTGCCTTCTAGCACAAGAAAAACTACTTGTTTGAAAGCTCTTGACTAAATAGCAGTAGTTTTATAAAACCATGCAATTACAAGGTGCATGGTGGTGTAACTCCCATTCTGAAAAGAAAAGGAGGGATGGGAATACAAAGCACAAGAGCTAATACTTATTTTTTTGGCACTCTTTGAACATAATTCCAATGAAACAAGTTGCTGTAGATTTACTCTGACAAGGGAGTTAGTGTCTTAGTCAACCATTAAGAATGACTAAAACATTAGCAGAGCTCAATAAGCTGCTGTTTAAAATCCCTTACTTTTAGCACAGATTCACATGAGACACTAAGGTAAAGCTACCCATGCTGTCCTTGCTTATACTGTGTCCAGGGTTTGCAACTGCTACTGCCTGATGGCTGGGCAAAATAATGTGAAATGGCTGAATAGCTTCCTTCCACTTGGAAACTACTTTGCCTGTCATACACAGAAGACAGAAAATTAGAAGTAATGTTCTACTAAAATTTGATGCCCTTTTTGAAACCTGGAACGCCAAGACAAAGCACCTCCATTAAATGATGCAATAAACCAAGGAGGAGCAGGAGTGTTGCATCATGCTGTAGACATGTGCAGCCAATACTAATGTATGAGCTTACACACATGCCTGCATGCATCACATGGAACAGCTCTGGCTCAGCTGCTGAGGAAGCAGGCTGCTGCTTTTAGTGACATGTATTTCATCTTTAAGACAAAGTAGGTTCCCTTGATGGGCAGGGTCATACAGTTTTAAAGCTGAAGATACTCTGGAAAATACACTATAACTCTTATTGCCGTGCAGAAAGCAGTACCTTACAGATGCATACTAACAAATTAAGACTGTTATCAGTGGGAAAACAGACTTGATTCCAGAAGAAAGTGATAAATTATCTTGCTCTTAGCATCACACCTGATCTAGCTTTAGAAAGCAAGATCCAGATAAGTAATCGCATTTCTTTTTCATGTGTACTAAGGAATATCTCTGAGCGCCCTGGTTTGAGGAGTAACTTAAATCACGAAAACTTATTGTTCAACAGATGTGATATGAAATTGTTGTCCAGAGCAGATACCTAAGCTATCTTTACAGACATGTTGGGAATTCTACTGTAATGTGTTAGCAGCAGAGTACTGAAATGCTAATCCAGCTTCATGCCAGTAAAGTTTAAACACAGTTTGCTTAAAGTTTGAAGAGTGATGAGAATGCAGTGCTAGGCACTAAACAGCAGAGTCATTGTGTGCATTTATTCCTATGCCTTGCAAACTTAATCCTACCTTAAAAAGGAAAACTCAGTAGGAAGAACACTGAGGCTGGTTTACTGTTGTCTAGCAGGTGAGCTGCTATAGAGCTTAAGCTCTGCACTTATGCTGTAAAGGAAAGCTTCTAGCTCTGCTTTTGTGATTGAGTAAGGTGACTACAAAGGTTTGGAGCTCAGATCTGGTTTTGTGCTGATGTTATGCTGTTTATTAAGACGAGAAACTTCTTGATCATCAGTGGGAGAAAGCAAGAAAGTATTGCTAAGCAGGTTTCCTTTTCTTTTTTTCTTTGAAGGTGCGAGAGTAAAATGTGAGGAATCCCAGTTCCCATGTAGTAATGGACGCTGTATTCCTTTACTCTGGAAATGTGATGGTGATGAAGACTGTTCAGATGGAAGTGATGAAAGTGCTTGTGGTAAGTAATCTAAAAAATACCTTTGCAGTAATACTTGCTAGTTGGCAGTGGGGGCTTAACAGTGGATAGCTGAAGAGATCCTTATCCCATCCAACACTTCTGACAGTCAGAACATAAGAGTAGAAGGCAGTTTTCCTGGAACAACTTGGAACTATCTTGATGCTTTGTAGCCATCTAAGGGAGCTGAATTTTCCTGAGTGCTATGAAAGTCTCCTGAAATTGGTAACTGAGAAAAAAGTTCATGACCAAAACTCTTTATTTGCGAGGGTGGCAACTGTCAAGAACAGAATGCAAACCTATTCTCAGTTGTTGGTTGAAGACACAGTAGAAACTGTTTGCTATTATCACTTAGCTGTTGGCTATTGCATGACTAAATGCCCTGTTTTATGTGTGAAAGTCATTCTGCTGAGTCCCTTATAAACATTAAGTCTAGGTTTGGCTGCTAACTCTTGCTCTAAGTAGACACAGAGGCCAAGATGGATGATTAGATGTACTTGGAGATGAGGCAAGACAGTCTTAATATCAAACACTGGGTGGTTGAACTGCCAGTCTGCTCAAGTAGACCTGAACTGGACCTTCGGGTTACGTGGTACCATGATTCTGTAATGACAAATCAAATGCCTTGATTATAAACTCAGAGTTCAATATCTGAATATTAATATCTATTGACCTTACTTTAACTCAAGCATGTTCAAAGGAGCAGCTATTCTAGTTGCATAGTCTCCCTTAATAACAGCAGTCCTTCAGTGCCTGGTTATAGGAAGATAAACATTTCTTTGTGCACAATATAACTCTCTAGGAAGTATTAAACATCACTGTAATTAGGCTGGTGAAGAATGACACTAGACATCCAAGAACTAAGGATTTTGCATCAGATTCCTAGGGCAAGGCAGCTTATCTCTAGCTGTGGCAAAAAAGCTAAACTCCAGTCTCTAAACAAGTGGCTGTCCTTCTCCCTTGCAGTGAAGAAGACGTGTGCTGAATCTGATTTTGTGTGCATCAGTGGCCAATGTGTGCCTAATAGGTGGCAGTGTGATGGGGATCCGGACTGTGAAGATGGGTCTGACGAGAGTGCTGAACTGTGCCGTAAGTGAGCCTGGCTTGTGATGCAGGCAAGCCTGCAGGGAGTAGTGTTTTGACTTCTTGTCTGCTTGCAGCATGGCTCTCCTAAGGGAAGTATGAATTTGTCTTGGAGAGCACCTTCCTAAGAACTAGCTTGGTTTTGGTCACATAAGGGTCAAGACTTTGCTACTTAAAAGGAGACAGAACTGAGTGAGGACTCTGCACTTGCACCTGATAACACATGGCAAGTACAAGGTTTTACTGACAGAAGAAGCAAGCACAGCGCAGCTGGCCTGGTCATTACTGTGGCTTGTTCACCAAGTGAACACTGTCCTTTAATGCAACTACTTGCAAGATAACCAGAGGCAGTGTAGGAACTGAGTGACTGACTGCATGTTGCAGAGTGGGAAGCAGAAGTGCAGAGGCTTGACTGTGAGTTCTTGTAGTTAGCAACCCCAGTCTTAAGTGTGTTAACTAATCAAGGAATATAGATGTGCAAAGCTTCATTCCTCTACATCAGTGAGATCAACACTAAGAAATACTTCAGCCCCAAGTCCTTCTGCACTTTGACTTTACTCCTGCTATGTATTATAGCTCAAGCTTCTACGGTGTTACCAGTGTTACTAGCATGCAGACACAAAACTATCATTATAAAGACACTCTTAAAATAGTAGTCTACTAGGAGCTGGAAGAGTCTCTTTTACTGAATGCTGCAAACTAGTGTAACATCTTCCATGAGAGAGACACCAACTTAGATGGATATTATTTTGTCCAGAGCTGAAGCTCAACTTTCAGGACAACTGCTTAAACCCAAATCTCTTAAATTTCAGAACTCTTAAATTGAACTTAATACTTTTTTCAATAGATATGAGAACATGCCGGGTAAATGAAATCAGCTGTGGTCCTCAGTCAACCCAGTGTATCCCAGTGTCCTGGAAATGTGATGGTGAAAAAGACTGTGACAGTGGAGAAGATGAACAGAATTGTGGTAAGGGAAGAAAGGGTGGCTGCATAACTATATTTGAAATTGACTTGTCTGGAGAGGAGTGAGCTGGGCAGTATACCTGGGAAGATAAATCTCTCACAGTAGCAATATCACCTTAAACCTACATTCATCTCACATTGCAGCTTGCTTAACTAAGTGGGCTTGCTCTAACACTCCTCTATCCTGCTAAGTTAAGTACTACAGCAGTGTAAGTTATTCAGCATCTGTTTTTGTTTTCTGCCTAACTTTGGCAATAGCCATAGTCAGGCAAACCATCGGCACTTGTTCTTTGCAGAGATTCTCAACAGGTAACCAGTTGCTTCTTACATGAACAAATTGTCTCCTGAAAATGTAGTAGTAACTTGTAGCTGAGGGCACAGCTGATCTGCTTTATAACCCTATCCTGGAGTACTCTGTTCTTGTGTGAAAGTGTTGACTAAGGAAGCTAGCTTTCAGGTGTTGGGGGCAACTTCAGGCTGGTATGCAAGCAAAGCTGCCATTGCCAGCATTGGAATGCAGCGTTCCTGACTTGTCCTAATGAACTGGAGTTGTCTGAGGTATTCTAAGAAAACTTTGCTGTAACCAAAGCCACAGAGCTGGCTTCCATCAGAGCCACCTTACCTGGAAGGGCTAATGAGGACTGCTCTGTCTGGAGTTCCTGCCTTACTCAGCAAGCAAATACCTTAATCTGACAAGTCTGCAGAGAGCATTTCTAATGAATCTGATCAAACCATCATCCTGGGCACACTGAGCTGCTAGCTACACTGCTATTAAACGAGCATAATTTATACTGGCTGAAGTTGTATGGATGTGTTTAATACCACAGGATCAACTGGTGCACAGTCTTGATCCCCAGTAGTCCAGAAAAATGGGCCACCGGTGTCCTGGGGACTAGCACAAAACACTTCAATTTCAAACTACAGTGCATTCTGACCATCTGGCTACCTTAATCTTGGTCTATACTCTAGAGTTAGCAATTATCTTACCTTCTGTCTCTGATTCACAGAGTTTGAGCACTTTCCAAAAGGCTTGCACTCTAAACCAGAACAGTCTAGATGCTTCAGAAGGAGGTCATTTTCATTCAGCTGCTCAAAACTGATTCCTCTTACTCTAACATCCAAAGACAAAGAGGACAGTCTCTGTGGGACCTAAGTGTCCTGTAGGTGGTCAGTTATGTTCTCTTAGAGCCTTATACAGGATGCTGATCTTTTGTCAGCTAACAACTGGTAAAACACCTGAAAATAAAATCTTTCTTGTTATTATCTTTAATATCTCTTATTCATGTTACTCCAGGTAATGTGACTTGTAGTCCAGCAGAGTTTACATGCAGCAGCGGACAGTGTATTTCCAAAAGCTTTGTCTGCAATGGTCAAGATGATTGCAGTGACGGCAGTGATGAGCTGGAGTGTGCACCTCCTACTTGTGGAGTTCATGAGTTCCAGTGCAAGAGTTCTGCTTGCATCCCCATCAGCTGGGTGTGTGATGATGATGCTGACTGCTCTGACCACTCGGATGAATCTTTAGAGCAATGTGGCCGCCAGCCTGCACCGCCTATGAAGTGCTCTGCCAGTGAGGTGCAATGTGAGTCAGGTGATTGTATCCACAAAAAGTGGCGCTGTGATGGAGATCCTGACTGCAAGGATGGAAGTGATGAAATCAACTGCCGTAAGTTAACTTGGTCCCTCTCTAGGAGGTGCTGGTTGGCTCCTGTTTATTTTGTTCAGCATACTTCAGGAGTTTAAGTCTGTATTGTCTGTGTCCTCAGCTTCTCGGACCTGCAGACCAGACCAGTTCAGATGTGAAGATGGAAACTGCATCCATGGGAGTAGGCAGTGCAATGGTGTGAGAGACTGTCTGGATGGCACTGATGAAGCAAGTTGTAACAATGGTGTGTAAGTAAGGAGTAAAGTCTTTGCAGAATATCTGAAACTGATAGTTACCATCATGATCTTCATTATTCCAGTTATTCAGTGCTCTGGACCTGGCAAATTCAAATGCAGAAGTGGAGAATGCATAGATGTCAATAAAGTGTGTAACCAGCAGAGAGACTGCAAGGACTGGAGTGATGAGCCTCTCAAGGAGTGTGGTAAGTGAAGAAACTCATTACACAATACTGACCACTAGACATTTTTGGACACAGCCTCTGAGTCCAGAACCTATCTGTGCTTTCATGGTGCCAAACAACAAAGACCAAGCTAGGCAATAGGCTAGTTTTGTCCTAGCCAAACTGGCTATTGGTCATGGGCACTTGAAGGTATTAGACACTCTGAAACTTTAAGGAGACTGTCTTTATCTGCTGCTGCTAACCTGTAACACAAGTAAGATAATGATAGAGGAGCAAATATGATTTTGAGTAGGGTCTCTTGCGTATGACTTTCAGCTGTCAGAGTGGTTCATCAGATGTGGAAGGCTTCATTAGAAAGTGGATGGGTATCTGGTAAAGTATCTGTAACTAAGACTTTAAAATTATCTTTTAAACATGTGCCATCTCAGAAGTGTAAAATTCTTCTCTTGTAGATATGAATGAATGTCTGGTGAACAATGGTGGATGCTCTCATATTTGCAGAGATCTCATTATTGGCTATGAATGTGACTGTCCTGCTGGGTTTGAGCTTATAGACAGGAGAACCTGTGGAGGCAAGTATCAAGTAGGTTGAATTGGACCTTAGTGATGATAGTGGAGATAAGAACGAGTTAAATTGTCTTTGCAGATATCAATGAATGTCAGAACCCTGGCATCTGTAGTCAAATCTGTATCAACCTGAAAGGGGGCTACAAATGTGAATGTAGCCGTGGCTATCAGATGGATCTTGCTACTGGGGTGTGCAAGGCAGTAGGTGAGTATTGCCATAAATTTTCTACATCCCCACTTTTAAATGAGGTATCAAGTGACATACTGTTTATGCTACTGTGGTTTTGACAGTAGCTATTGTGCTGTTAACAATATAACTTGTACAGTATACCTGAACACTTTGAATGACGTCATGATATAGCACTGAATGCTGCTTGATGTAAAATGCTTGTGCCTGCTCCCTGGGCAGGAGGACCCTCCTTGTCAAGTTGTGGGGGAGGAAAGAATGAGGTATGGAACAGCCAAGACTTCTGTCAGCATCCACTAGCAAATGTGGAACAGCAAAACCAAAACATGGCTCTTCAAATTCTTTGTAAGAGAACAACATGTGACTGCATGTCTAGGAGGAGAGGTAACATTTATACTTTTTTTTTCACAGGAAAAGAACCATGTCTAATTTTCACCAACCGCCGGGACATCAGGAAGATTGGTCTTGAGAGGAAAGAATACATTCAGCTAGTAGAGCAGCTAAGAAACACCATAGCTCTAGATGCTGATATTGCTGAGCAAAAGCTTTACTGGGCTGACTTCAGCCAAAAAGCAATCTTCAGGTAAATGGGCTTAGCTTCTGAACCTAAACCATCCTTTAAGCCTTCTCATGTTTTACCCAAGAAAATTACCCAAGGCTCTGATGTCTAGTTCTTTAGGAATCTAGTTATCCTAAAGACAAAGTACAGTAGATGCAAGTTCTCACAACTAGCAATGTGTGTGCTTGTTGCACTTCTAGTAACTGCTGCTACAGTTATACAAAAGGCACTCTGTTGGGAAGTCACAAGTGTATATTTTACACTATCTATCTGAGATCTGTGTGCAATGCTTGGTGTGCTGAATGGTATCTGTGGAGGAAGGGGTTGAATGGAAGTAATTCTTGTCTTCCAGTGCCTCTGTTGATAGCCGTGATAAAGTTGGAACACACGTCAGAATCCTGGACAACATACACAGCCCTGCAGGAATTGCTGTTGACTGGGTTTATAAGAACATCTACTGGTCTGACTCGGCTGCAAAGACCATTTCAGTGGCTAGCCTGGATGGCACAAAAAGAAAGGTCTTGTTTCCCTCTGACCTGAAAGAGCCAGCTTCTATTGCTGTAGATCCTCTCTCTGGGTGAGTATCTGTCCTGGTTTCCTTAAAATAGTGGACCTACTGGCTGCTCCATGTTCTGATGACTAACAAAGGCTACTTAAGTCATTTATTAATCATAGTTAAGAGTGATACTACAGAGTACTATAGTGCATCATACAACATAAATTCTGCTTCACAGCTTTATGTACTGGTCAGACTGGGGTGAGCCAGCAAAAATTGAAAAAGCAGGAATGAATGGATTTGACAGACAGCAGCTTGTGACAACAGAAATCCAGTGGCCTAATGGAATTGCTCTAGGTATGTTGAACTTTTCTCTGTGCCAGAGGTATTCTGAAGCTTTAGCAATGTTTGCTATAAACACAAGGGCATCCTTCAGAGTACCATTTTCAGCTTCTGAGAAGGGGAAGCTCCTGCACGCCTGGAGATGCTGCAACAGGAACAGATAGCGCTTGTGAGATACTGAAATAACTGTTCTTTCTCTGATCTCAATTATGGCTGAGGCACAGGCTGCTTACCATAGAATGTTAGGGGCTGGAAGGGACCTAGAAAGATCATCTAGTCCAACCCCCCTGCCAGAGCAGAATCACCTAGATGAGGTCACACAGGAATGTGTCCAGGCGGGTCTTGAATGTCTCCAGAGAAGGAGACTCCACAACTCCTGGGCAGCCTGTTCCAGTGCTCTGTCACCCTTACTGTGATAAAGTTTTTCCTCATGTTAATACAAAACCTTCTGTGGTCCAACTTGTTCCCATTCCCTTTTGTCCTAACATTGGATGACATTGAGAAGAGCCTGGCTCTCTCCTCCTGACACTTGCCTTTAATATTTTTGTAAACATTATTGAGGTCCCCTCTCAGACTCAGCCTTCTGCATCCCAGTATAGTAACGTACTAGGACAACACTGCAACTACTCTTGAAACTGTGGATGATTCAACTTATTCAGGAAACTTTGGAGATTTTTTTTTTCCATGTAGATAGTAAATGTTTGGTGTTTTCCTCCTAGATCTTGTAAAAAGCCGTCTGTACTGGCTTGATTCTAAACTACATATGCTGTCAAGTGTGGACTTGAATGGCCAGGACCGTAGAATTGTTCTGAAATCTCATATGTTCCTTCCTCATCCTCTTGCTCTAACAATATTTGAGGTAAGAAAGATTTTCTGTAGTAATTGTCAAAGATCCTCTTCTTACTGCTGCTAGCAGTTATGGTGCTAGCACCAACATAGAGGTAATGGGATGTAATGACTGTCTTCTAGGACCGTGTGTACTGGATTGATGGAGAGAATGAGGCAGTCTATGGTGCCAACAAATTCACTGGATCTGAATTGGTTACCCTAGTGAACAATCTCAATGATGCACAGGACATCATTGTGTATCATGAACTTGTTCAGCCTTCAGGTAACTCTAATACAGTTTATAGTTATGTCAGTGTATACTTGTGAGAAGGTTGCCCTGCAAATGGTATCTCTCCCCTCTGTAGCTACTTCACTTGTGCTTAAAGTTCTTGGAGCTTCTAAGACATGCACTGCCACTGTTGTTTAGAGTGTCTAGTTGCAATTGCTCTTTCTAAGACAGAGCAGATACTTTTCTCTGCAGGTTATAGATTTGTAACTCTGCTACAGCAATTACTGAGCAGATTATTATGCTATACACCTGCAGTACAAAGACTCACTCCTGTCAATTGCTGTACCAACAGGCAGGAACTGGTGTGAAGAGAACATGGCAAATGGAGGCTGTAGCTACCTCTGCCTGCCTGCTCCTCAGATAAATGAACATTCTCCGAAGTATACCTGTGCATGTCCTTTTGGATACTTCTTGCAGGAGGATGGTTTGAGATGTGCAGGTATAGTAACATGACTGAAATCCTTTCTAGGATGGACAGGGAAGAACTAGGGGTACTGAACCTATTGGTGGCAAACATGGCAGTATAGGCTGACAGCTTTGCATGACTTAATCTGATACGATTAATCTTGGAGAGGGTGGTCTTCTAGCATGCATTAAGTTGGCCCTCAGAGTCTGCAGGTGCTGTTCTAAGGTCATGCTTGGCTTCTGTATTATCATCATCATTTGCAGCAAGGCCTGGTAACACCATGGCTTTCTGCAGACAGCAAGCACATGCACACAATGTTCTGAGCCCTTTTGTTATAAAACAAGGGATATAAACTAACATCGCTCTACGATGTGTGGATACACAGTGTTGAAAAGGTGATAAGTTGATCTTGCTGGCCAGGGCAGTTTGTCCAGACAAACGTGCTGCAGCTATTACCCTGATCACCAACTATATTGCTGGCTTTTTTTGTCCAGTGGGATGGAAACTAGAAACCCCAAGATGCTATTTACTATATTGCATGTTAATTCTGACTGCCACAGTTAGAGCACTGAATGCAAGGATGCTATCCTAAGTTAGCTCCTCTAAAGGGTTGCTACAGGTATCAAAAGATATACCTAACCATTAAACTTTTGGAAATAAATATCTCACTCAGAAAACATGATGTGAGGGATGGCTTACTGTTGTCATGGGTCTAAATGCCTGTAATTTGTGCCTGATTAACTGTCTATCCTGGTTCTTGGAATGATCTTTGATTAAAACTCCTCACCTGAGGGTTTGCTAATGTAACTTATGTCACTGTTTTCAATAAAGCTAACAAGCTGCATGATCATTTTGCCATCTGCTAAACATTTACTACCATGGCTCTCATAGCTAAGCCATTGCAGAACTTCAGGATTGACTGGGTTCTTGATCTATAATTAGTTTCAGGTACTGGAACAACTGTGGCTTACACTGATGCTAAAGATACCAGCACAACAGAAAAATCTCCAACTGCTGGTCTAGTTCCTGGAGGTACTGGTCAAAAATAATTCAGAGTGCTAAACATTCAAAAAATTAAATGCAAATTTACCCACTAGCCTACATGAAGTTTTCCCCTTTGCATGCAAGTAGAGAACACAGGCCAGGTCATGTAGTACAACAGCTACATCATGTTCTAAACAGAATTAATTCACTTCTGACATTGTAGAACCTATAGGTTCCATGAAATCCCAGGATTGCTCAGACAAACAATAAAAAAACCTTTCTACTAATATAGGATGAAGCCTGTTAGGCCATTCTTGCAAACTAATACATAACAGCTTCTGGGTTTGGGAAATGCTTGCATCTGATAATCTGCCAGCCTGTCAGTAAGCAAACTCACTACTTCAAATTCTCATACAGCCTTCAACATCAGTAGTGCAACATCTGAAATTCCTGCAGCTAGAGAAAAATCAGCAGCTTGGACTGTTCTTCCTGTCTGTGAGTACAGCATTCACTAGCATTTGGGACCTCTTGTGGTGGGACAAGCCACTCTTAGTCAGCAGCTTGACTTGACCTTACTAGTTTCTTACAATCTGTTTCTCTTCCTAAAGCATTGCTGGTGATGGCAGCAGTGGCTGGCTACTTCATGTGGCGTAACTGGCAGCACAAGAACATGAAAAGCATGAATTTTGATAATCCTGTCTACCTGAAAACTACAGAAGAGGACCTCACAATTGATATTGGAAGACACAGTGGTTCAGTAGGACACACCTACCCTGCAGTAAGTAAACCTATTGACATGTCTGAGGCTCCAGGCTAATCCTCAGAGGAGACAAAACTGCCAAATGATATCCGACTTGAGTTTAGGAAAGATTTAAGCTCTTGAAAGCTGCTGGCTGCAGTCAAACCACTGGGCTGAGTCAGTTGAGAACTTGTCCTTTCAATCAGTGTTGAAGTTGTAGTACACAACTACTGTCCTGTACCTGGGGTGGAATAATCAGTCACTAGCTTGCAGTAGTAGTCCCTATTTCAAACTGCCATATGATGATATAATCTGGTTTTTATCTTATTAGTACATGTATAGCTAACTTGTATTTATTTTGTACAGATATCGGTTGTAAGCACAGATGATGATATGGCATGAGCATGGAATCAGCAATCACTTTGGATTTACTTGTGTTTTACACTCTTTGGGGATAATAACCAGGTTTGTGGCTGAAGGACTTCCTCCATTCTTGGAAGAAAGAAGATACTTTCTGTATGTATGGAACAGTTATGTAAATAACTATTTTATACAGCTTAACAACAAACTCTGTAAATACCTGTCCACAACAATTCAGCTTTTAGCGGTTACAATCTTACCAGTAACCCGTGGATTGGTCAGTCAGTAACACCACTGACCAAATATAAAGCACTTTCCATAGAAAGCCATATTCCAGCCACAACTTGTAACACCTGTACATACGTGTATAAGCCACTTGTAAATATTATTCTTGGAAAATCACTATCAAGCACTTTGAAATAATTCAAATGTAAATTATTGTACACTGTCTTTTTCAATGATTGGGGCAATGGCAATAGGAAAAAACGGGTTACTATGATTGCCAAAAATTTGTAAACGTAAGTAATTTTTTATGTCTGATTGAAATAATTTTTTCTGTTACCTCTTAGAGGCATACAGGTATGAATGCTCTTTAAAACACTGTAAAACTTAACTGTGGAGAAGGGGAGGAAAAATAACAATAAAAAAAAAGAGCAATTAAAATGCTGGTCTCCATTATTATGTTAGCACTGAAGTAAAATAGAGTATCTTCAAGGTTGGAAGCTTTAGTTGGCTACACTACTCTGGCCTGCCAGAACATGAAGTATTTCTTAAAGTTATTTCTGCAGTACCCCAGCCTACTTAAGACAGTACTGACCTGCCAGGTGACTCAGGTCTGTACTTGCGACTAATACATTGCAAACTACTGGACTGAATGGATCTCCTTTCATAGAACTTCATTTGGAATCCTAAGTTAGAATGAACAGTGGTTAAAAATCCTTAACTACTCTTGCAAGCTCTTAAGAAGTAGCATTTACAGAGATGTGATGTGGAGACAGGTCAAAGCATTGTCTACTGGGTAACTGTAAGGTCCTTGCAAAGACTGTTATGCACAAACTCAGTGGTGTTAAGCTGTTAGCAGTTATTCCTCATGACAATGCCAGTGCAAATTAGATACTGGTAGCTGCTGCGCCTCTACAAAAGAATAGCAGAGCTGTGAGTAGGCAGCTAATCGTGCCAGCCTGGTCCTGGAGCGCTGGTGCTGAAAAGCCCCTGTTGCAATGTGTCAGTCAGAATGAGCTAGTGTCCCTTTACCTGTGGCAACCCAGTACATTGTAATGGCTCTCAGATACTGATCACTTGAGGTGCTGAAGCCTTTCTCTTGTGTGACCATAGGAGTGAAAAATAAGTTGTACAACCATTCTGGGTCTGAGAAAGTGATATCCATCTTGATAATTTTTAATACCATACTCCTTGAGTGTAAATTTTAGTAGCACCAACTATGTTTGCTTTCCACTGTACATTTGTAGTTCATTCATGCAATAAGAGATTAAGACTGAATTGATTTGCAGGTTCTACAAGTCATGCATTTGCTTCTGTGGTCAAGTTTGGAGTAAAAAAAGGAAACTTCTGATCTTTTTGGAATAACTGTTTGGTAGTATCCAACTGAGTAAAACATAGCTTCCCTAGCCATTAGTATCACAGAATCACCAAGGCTGGAAAATACCTCCAAGATCATCAAGTCCAGCCTATGACCCAGCAACACAGCATCAGCTAAACCGTGCCACTAAGTGCCATGTACAGTCTTTTCTTAAACACCTCCAGGGGTGGTGACTCCACTACCTCCCTGGGCAGTCCATTCTAGTGCCTAATCACCCTCTCTCAGTGAGGAAGTGTTTCCGAATGTCTAGCCTAAACCTGCCCTGGCACAGCTTCAGGGATAGTGGTGGTTTCTCACCTGGTACTGCAGGATCTTGGTCTTGAATTTCAACCTCATAACTACAGTAGTAGGAGGGGCTACTTCACGGTTGCAAATCCTTCCCCCTTCAAGGTAAAGAGGGAATTACTTCTGATTGGGTGCAGGTTCAAGGCTAAGACATAGGTTGGAAGAAGCAAAAAACTGGCTCTGCTTTAGTGATGACAGTTAAATCATTCTCAATCCGTCATGCTTTTAAAATAGCAACAACAAAAACCATCAAGCCAGAACTTGGGTCAGTTCCTTGACTGTTTCCAGTGCCTGTTCTCATTGTAGTTACAGCTAGGGTCTGCATTCTTAATGGTCTTCTGTGTATTGTAGATTCCTTTCTTAATAGATAAGGACAGCTGCCAACTCCTGCAGATTTAAAATAAGTTGTTTCTAGCAAGATCACCACTCTTTGAGGAGTTGGCTCATTTAACTTGCTATCTGTAGCAATTCTTGTCTGCAGGTATTTTCAATATTTGGAATGTATGTGGACTAAATCTCTTGCAAAGATTGCAATTCTCAGTCAGCTTGTTGGTTTTGCTCTGCTTTTTCATCTTCATACAGAAGGTTAGCAAAAATGTAGAGTTGTTCAAGTGCATTGCTCTCACCAGCATCATACAAAATGGCATATAGAAGAGACCAATAAAGACACTCCTTCCTGAGGTTTCTATTCAGTTAGATCCTATTTTTGGAACCTGAGTTAGTTCCTATAGAAACTGTGTGGTATGGGAACTTTTTTCTGACTTCAGTGCAATGTGCTGAGCAAAGTTGTCCGAGTAATACCTTGGTACACAAACGTAGTTTCTGTAATCTATAGATTTAACACTTTACTGGGTAACTTCTGTGCCTTCAAATAGGATGGAAGAGGAGTGGGAAATAGCAGGCAGTTGCAGGAGATGATATAAAGTGACCTTTACTTAGTTGCAGTTGTTTGGCTCTTAATCTCACTAGGTTTATTCTGCGCTGTCCCTCTTCATTTTTGTATTGTGAAATTGTTGTTTACTTCTACAGTAGGCTTGGAGAGTAGTCAGAGATTCCTTCTGTAGAAACAGATCTAACTTGCATAGACAAATACCATACTATTTTTGAATGTTGCCCGCCCTCAGCAAGTGTTTGACTCTGTTTTATTGCTCTGTAGTGTGACTCTTGGCATCTAGCAAAGAGGGCGTTGCTGTACTTAGCGCTCCTGCAGCAGCAACAGCCTGTAGCCACAGCACTGCTCACCACTAAGTGAATTCTTGGGAATCACCCTTGTCTCGGCTCCTCTGATGCAGTCTCATGGGCTCAAAGAGCAACGGGGCATGAATAACTCATTTTGTCAGGTTTCACTCTTAAGTTTGCTTTGTATTCCTCTTGAAGAACTTACTGCTAATAGATATATAAATACAGCTTTATTTGTTTATTGAAGTAATAATCAAGGTAATAACATAATTTGGTTCACAGTTGAGCCAGTGTGAGTGTAAAGCTAGTTTTGAAACTGGCTTTTTCTCTCACAACTATTAAAATTTCTAATACTGTTCCAACATTTTCTGCCTCCTATTTTATCTGCCTTTGAGCAGATAAATAAAATATCTACAATGCCAGCAAAACCAGAGGAAAATTAGCATACATCACTTAAAGGGAACTTCCAAGAAGGCTGGAGAGGGCCTGTTTGCAAAGGCCTGCAGTGAAAGGACAAGGGGCAATGGTTTTAAATTGGAGAAGAGTAGATTTAAACTGGACATTAGGAAGAAGTTCCTCACCACAAGGGTGGTGGAACACTGGACCAGGTTGCCCAGGGAGGTGGTTGAGGCCCCATCCCTGGAGGCATTCAAGGCAAGGCTTGACAGGGCTCTGGGCAACCTGATCTAGTTGGGGATGTCCCTGCCCACTGCAGGGGGGTTGGACTAGATGACCTCCAGAGGTCCCTTCCAACCCAAACCATTCTATGGTTCTATGATTCTATGAGCAATTGCAAGTGTGAGTTATTGGAAGAAGGTGCTTGAAGAGATCTGCTCTGGATTGTTGGTTTTCATACTTCCTTCTGTAAAAGCATCCCTCTCTGTCCATATCAAATAAAGTCTCATAAGCAGAAGAGGGACAGGGATTTAATGAATGTGAAATTTCATCAACATGAAATCAGTCTAGCCTGTTGACTATCCAAAGTAAAAACTGCCTGTGAAAAGGGTAATGGTCTAATTTTTCCCTTGCACAGCCCTGTTCAGGACACTTAACTCTGTCAAGCAATGGAAAATGATTCATATCGTACCTGGAAAAAAGCAAGAACCACAACCTGAAGAGATTACTGAAGGCTAACTTAATTAAGACACTCTTTGGTCTATAATGAAGTGCTTGAACATAGGAAGCAGTAAGCACTAAATCAAGACAAGTCACTGTCAAAAGCAAATATTGAGTTAAATTTTAATTTTTTTTTTCCTGTGGAGAAAACACAAGCAGTTTTCAGGACCTTTTTTACAACTCTGCATAGACATACTTTCTGGAAGTCAAACTTCCAAATACAAGGAAATGGAAATGTTTTACAGCACTGTCAGTGCATGGATATAGAGCTCAAATGGTTAGATAGCAACTCAAAAGGATTAACTTAATATTCAGAACAGTTATTTCACTCTAGTGAAAGTATTTATTGTTTATAGCTTTCTTGGAAAGGCTGATTGAACACAATGAATGCCATAACAATCTAGAAGCAGTGCTGTCTGGTACAGAGCCCCTTCTGAGGATGTGCACAAGTGAGAAGTGGTGATTTTGTTGGGACAACTTACTCCCTTTTTTTGGCCCTTAAATATATAAAACCCTGTGTATTTATGTTAATACATAGACTTTCTAATTCAAGAAATATAGCCTATGATTTGGTAGTTGCGTAATGAATTGTGGTTGCAGTTTTTAGCTCATGAACCCAGCGATAGAGTACCTGCTTTAAGAGGTTGTTCGTTCCTCTCAGACCTGGATTGAAAAGGTGCTTAGAAGGCTGTGTCTTGTGAGGATTTAGAAAGATAAGTAACTTATTTGGTGAGGGGTGGTTAAGGAAAAGCTCTGGTGTTCTTAATCTAGGCTTTAGCTGCCCATCCCCCTATGTCAAGGTACTGATATCACTGTGGTAATATTCGACAGATTTATTCAATCACATGAAGCAACTCCACACACACTGATGGACACATCAGAAAGAGTCTACATACAGTTACCAAGGGATGAATGTGCCCTACTAAAGTGCTTGCCTTTAGGCTTTCAACGCTGTCTTGCTTGATATTCTGTCCAAACTGGGACTTCACAGCCCGCATGGGAGGACAACTAGATGGGTAAAAAATGGTTGCATGCTTAGGGCCTGAGGGTTGTGGTTAATAGATTGTGCTGTATCTGAAGATGGATACCACAGGGTCTATCCTGGGATGAAGTTTTTTCAACATCTTTGTTAGGAACCCCAAGAAGCACATCAAAGGCATGGAGAATACCATATAGGTTGCAGGGCGGAAACACTGAATACGCTCAAAAGGTAGAGTTTCTTTCTTGGGGGGACTTGCACAGGTGGGAGAAATGGGCTGACAGAAACCCAATGAAATTCAGCAAGGGCAAACGCCAAACCCTGCCCTGGGAATGCAATCGCCTGCAGGGATGCAGACTGGGGCTAGGCACCAATAAGGGTTAGTAGTACACATGGTGGTGGTATAAGCAGGACTCTCCCCTCTGCTCAGTGATAATCAGACTACATCTGGGGACTAAATCTATTCTTGGGCCTCCAACAGAGGAAGAATATCAATAAACATGGCCAAGTTCAGCAAACAGCCAACTAGATGGCCCATAGCCTGGAAGGAGGGGCTGTGGGACCAGGACCAGTTCAGCTGGGAGAAGTAATGGCTTTGGAGGCAGCAGCATGCCTGACACTGATTGGAATGAATGGAGGAGACTTCACCAGATTTGTCACAGTGGTGGGTGGCTGGAGGGCAAGAAGCAGTGGTATACGCTGAAAGACAAGAGGCTTAGGCTGGGGATAAGAGGAAGTCTTTTTCCCTGTGAGGACAGCCCAGCAGTGGGGAT
Organism: Bucco capensis; assembly: GCA_013396975.1. Lineage (NCBI taxonomy): Eukaryota > Metazoa > Chordata > Aves > Piciformes > Bucconidae > Bucco > Bucco capensis. The sequence goes on from VWZO01004904.1 coordinate 39,561, forward strand.
GAGGCCCAGGGAGGCTGGACCTTCTCCACCCTGGGGGGTTTCATGTTCCAGCTGGGTGAAGCACTGAGCAGCATGGTCTGAGCCCATAGCTGAGCCTTCTCTGGTCAGGGACTGTGACTGGAGACCTCCCCAGGCCCGTACCAGTCTTGACAGGATGCTGTAAGCCTGCAATTTGTTTGAATATTGAGAAAATGAAGCAATTGATGAGCCCTCCAAAATGTTGCTTTTTTGACAATAAATATGTTTTTGTTCTTAAAATGAAGGCAAATATTATCCATGTAGGTGAGAATTCCTGTGGTGGGGAAAAATGGGCAGCAGCAGCAAACATTCATACCATCTTTGCAGGTAATGGTCTAGGCCCAGTCATTTAAGGACTCCGGTCATTGGCAGAAAGTGTCAAGTTCATGCCTATCATTTGATGAAGTTTTCCACCTCTTTCTTGTCTATGTTGGTTGACATTAGTTCCGTTGTGTCAGTGGAGTTTCCCTTGTGATCCTTCAGTCCTGGTTTTGCATCTCTCAATGGTCAGGTAGAGAAAACTTTACCAAGGTAGAAGCGTGGCTTCTCAATGGCTTAAAGATACTGTACTTGAGGAACTTGATTTGTCCTCCTAAGGTGGCAGTGATGTTGCCTGATGCAGTGTCACTGAAAGTATCATCTCTGCAGAGGCTAGAAGAATTTCATGAGAAACAAAACATTTTTATTTTAATTCCAGCTGAAATGTACTATCTAAAGAACTTTATACTTCCGTCTTTATTTCTGCTTCAGACTCTTGCAGTCTTCGTATTAAATGAAGCTTGAAACTTGGTGAAAGCATTTCCACTGCTTAAGTGACAAATACTGTGAGTTTCTACCTTTCAGCTTGTGCATCTAAGTGGTAAAAGAAGTTCATCCCATAAACCCTTTTCAAATCACTATAATTAAGCCTTAGTACAAAAATTCACATTACACATGCAATTATTGATGCAGGAGCACCTTGGTCATTCTGGTTTTCCAAGAAGAAACATCAATTATTCCTTAATTAAAAAACATCCATCCCACTCCCTCCCAACTTTTTTTTGGTTAAAGGACAAAGTGATTGGGTGGGTGGGGTGGTGTCTGAGGAATTTATCTTTAAATTGTTGGTTGTGATCCCTAAGTATTACTAAAATTCCTGCTGCCAGGTAAAACCTGGCAATTTTTTAATTGTAATATTGCTATTATCTTGTCTCAGAATCAGAGTTTGAACAATTGCCTGGACAGAAGTGGGTTACTGAGAGATTGTAAAGTGTATACAGAAATAGCTAGCTCTTCCTAGCCCTTTTTCTTCTTTGGCAGCCTCCACTGCTGGTGTAATTTATGTAAGTAAATGCAGAGAAAGAAAAGCTGTAAAGCTGCTTATTTACAGAAAGCATCATTCGAATAGTGTCATGAAAACTGTGTTTCAGGATTTCAAACAGTGCATCCACTTGAAGGAAAACACATTCAAAACCCTATTTTTCACCATCTTAGGTGCCTCATACAAATAGCTAACATTTTGCCAGCTGCCAGCAGGAAAGCAGGGCTCCATCATGTGTTACAGTTAAAGGAAACAAATGCTGCAACTCTCACAGTCCCCTGCTTACTTCTTCCCCCAGCTTTTATGGCTGAGCATGACATCATATGGTATGGAATATGGTCAGCTGGGGTCAGCTGCGTCAACTATGCATCCTCCCAACTTCTTGTGTATTCCCAGCCTGCTTGCTGATGGGGTAGTGTGGGAAGCAGAAAAGGCCTTGACATTTTGTGAGCACCACTCAGCAAGAACGAAAATACCCATGTGTTAGCAATACTGTTTTCAGTACAAACCCCAAAAATCCCCCATACCAGCTACTATGAAGAAAATTAACTCTGTCCTAGCCAAAACAAGCACAGTAATTCAAATGTCATATGCAAGCAACAGGCATTCCCTGTTACATGATACAACACCACCTGAAGGTCCCTTATTGACCAGCAAAGAATCTCGAGCAGGACTCCATATATAAATATAGTTTACAATAATGTAATTTGTACTAGGAGCTACCCCAACATTTTTATTTAACATTCAGCATTTAAAAGGAACCACTTCAGAGTATGGCCTCTGCAAGCAGTTGTGAAATAAATTGGCATTAATAATTAAACTTGACATTTATTTTGTCTGTCTCTTCATTGTCTGACACTTCAGTAGCAGTTAGTTAATTTAACTAATACTATGTGGCACTTTTTTTACACTTTTTTACCAAGCACACTTTGCATTGCCATCCTGTCGTGTAAGAAAAGCAGCTTTTTGTCTTGCATGCAGTAAGCTCCAACAGAAACTCTGTGACATCCAGAACAAGTGGTGGATCAATTTAGCGGAAAAAACTCAATCATGCGCAGATATGGGTGATTATAGAGGATTTTATGAGGCCTTGAAAACAGCATATGGGCCTACTTACCAGGTTCAAAACCCTTTATTTAGCGCATAGGGTCAAACGTTTCTGAACGATAAACCTATTTTGAATCAATGGTCAGAACATTTTCAGACTCTTTTCAGTACTAGTCATGTAGTTCAAGATTCAGCAATTCAGTTTATCTTACAGCAACCAGTGAAGNCTCCAGAGTTTCTGTGCTCCAATCCGTCACATAATTGCTTAAGCATCATGACCTTAGAGGTATGATGAGACAATACAGTCCTGTACTTTGTAAAGAGTCACAGCTGCCTTCAGATTAGGTACATATGAAAGGCTATTAAATATCTCCTGTGGCAAGTGTTTTCCACTCATTCTATTTGCTTCCTACTTCATTTAGTGGAGATCTCAGGTTTTCCACTTGCAACAAGTCACAGGACCATTGTGACTACTAACTAGACCTTGTAAAGCCCTAGAGGGGTAAGGGGGCATGCACATATATACACCCCTACAGACAAGCACACATATATAAGCAGATTTCACTTAAATATGCCCAATGCCATCATTTAATCAAGTTTAAGCTAAGACTTGAAGTGAGTTCTTCTAGCATTTTGTTGCTGTGGTTTTTCCAGAAGGCAGTGTAGGTGAAGTGCACCATAAGGACATTTACTTAGCTGTTATTTGTAAGATTTTGCTTTAAGCATGTTGTGCTGCCCTGCTATGAGTTAGAATAGAACTAATTTTGTTCAACGATTTTACTAAGCCTTTTCTAAATAACTTCACTTTTTGATATTAACAGCGTGTTTTTGAGGACAATATCTGTTTCCAGCAGTGACAAGGCTTGGTGTTTTTATTTAGTGCCAAGGAATGGTATGCAGACCATGAGTACCACATTGGGGAGTGCAGAATAAAAGTCACCTACGGGAAAGAGTGGGCAGGAGAGGTGACTCTAAACACACCAGCAAGGTATTCCATTTCATATATGTCATATTCAGTATAAGGATGAGGGATCATGAAGGTCAAGCTCCTCTTCTTCAATGGCGAGCTTCCAAGAAAGACTCTGTTCTCCTGCCTTCAATCCTGATTCGTGCATTCCTGAATCCAATTCCAGAATCCAGCACCTAAATCCCATTCCCATCTGCTGCTGATTCCACTCTGGGACTTTTGCCAGAGCATCAGTGGTGATAGTGACATAATTGCCATTTTAGGGGTGTTGGGTTTGATGTTGGTTTTGTATGTATTTGTATATATTTCATTAAAGCTGTTTAGTTTTCATTTCCAATCCACCTGTCTCTCCCTTACTCCCTTGCTTTTTCCCTTTGGGAATGGAGAGGGGTTAATAGGGAGCATCTGTCACTCCCTTAGTGGCCAGCCCAGCCCTAATGCTTGACATGTACTTAAAGAGAGAGAAAACAGAAATTACATATGCATTAAATTCAATCTGACCACAAAAATTTAGTGTGTATATGTTAATTCCACAAGAGGAACTACACAAATCTGAGATGCAAGCCACAAGTTTGAAAGTAAAACGAAGAGTTAACAGAAAATATTTTGTTATTCACTGGATTTCAAATAGAGAACTGCAGAAAAGTCCTTGGAGGTCATCCAGCAAAGCCTCCTGTTCAGAGCAAGATTCATCTCAAAACTAAATCAGGTTGCTCAGGGCCTTGTCTGGGCATTCAACGTACTATTAACAAGTGTTATAGGGTATGTAAATGACTGAGG
>VWZO01004909.1:0-13524 GCA_013396975.1 Bucco capensis
TCTTGTGCTCTGATAAATGTATCTTTAAAGACCAAATACATCAGAAGCAAGAAAATGAACATGCAATGCAATATAGTTCAAATACAGCTATCAAAATCATGGCAAAATATGTCATACCCTAGAAAAGAGGGTAGAATGGGCTGTTAGACTGTGGCATAACTATTTAAACATTCTTGTACACTTCGTTTCATTAGACGAACAGAAGTCATCTAACAACGACAGACCTAAGTCCTAAAGCAAAACGCTCCCTACAAATCACAGCACTGATATTTCTTCAAAACAGTCTAGAAAATCAGCACAGCTTACTTGAGGATTAAACCAATCAACTACTTCTACTTTAAGTTCTGAGCAGATGATGGCTTGACATGTAAAACTTGCTCTCTTATGGTCAAAAGCCTAACATGTAGTCATTTGATCTAAACGCACAGACACATCTAACTGAATGTACATTAAACACACATACATTTAAATTAAATCAAATAGAAATAAAACTAATGCAAACAGGGTTTTTAGGGGGCACAGGATTTTTTAAAACAGAGCAGCTTTTCAAGGTATTATGGAAATACAGAGTTGAATTTTACTGTTTATCAAAAAACAAATCAACAATAAGCACATTCAGAACAACAAATACAAGATGAGGACCTCAAAGATTCATATATTTTCCAATACACTGTACAGTTACTAATGAAATGGTGGATGTGTTCAATTTACAGAGAATGAAAGACACAATGATAATGAATTATAAAACTTTATTTACCTGTTAAAACTCTGTCAAGTAAATTTTTTGTAAGCATAGATTGTCCAAACTGCTATAGCAGTACTTGTAAACAAAAACATTATTGTCTATTATTTACACGAAATACAAAACAGTTTCAACATGAAGAATTAGAGAGGAGAGAAAAGACTCCCAGCTTGCTGATGAACAACAGCAAACTGTTTTTTTATCATGTGATATTATAGGAGAAGACATTATATTACGTAGAATATTGCTTTTTTTTTTTACTTGTGAAAAATAAGATTTCAATGAAGAATGCTTGAGCACTATACTTTGATGCCAACAGAATGACTCCCTTCCTATTTTTAAGTTGAACCTGAAATCTAAGAAAGACCAAGGAACACAGGGGATGAATGGCAGTGGAAGACATTTCAAATGTATTTGCTGAAGACTCTGATCTTTGATTTGTGCAGTAGCATGGTAGTCCAACTCTGCTGACACACCAGTAAAGCCAGTAACATATATGAGGTAGCTGTGTTACAAAAAAATTAGCATTTTTTTCCCTCCTTTGTGGACATACCCAAGTAGTGAGTCACATACTGTTTACATCAGGGAAAAATCAAACTTATCACAAGAAGGCCATAACTTCACCCTCTATGTGATTGAATATCAGATAGTTCTTTGAAATCTTATATGGTTGTTCTTGTCATTTGAGCAAGGAACAAAGTTACAGTGAAAATGTGCATGTCATGAGGAAGTTTCCTCCTATATTTAGACATAATCTGCCTAGTAACACTGCTGTGAGTTGCTGCCACTAGGTATTATGGAGGAATTGCCCTCTTCAAAATGAAATCAGTTTGGCTCTACACTGTCTGCACCTCTGCTCCAGGCCATGACACATGCTTATCCACTTCTTCCAGCTGCAAAAATATAGTTAATCATGGAAGGATGCCATTACAATTAGAAAGATATGGCATGTTCAGATCAAAACAATACACGTTCTAATGTGTGCACTTTCAATCTATCTTTTTTTTGATGAAAATAAGATAACCAGTTAGCTTTGAGGTTTGATTAAAAGACAGTAACATCTTCTACAAGTTTGATCATACAGTCTACATGCTTGTGGAACTAAACAGCTACATTTATTTCCAAATAATGTAGTTTTCTATTTTTAGAGTGGATTTAATTTGTATACACAAAACAGAACAAATAAACACTTGCTTCAGAAGTTTGGGAACACACATTCCCACAGAAGTGGGACAATGAAATGAGCTGTCAAACATGAAACATACACTACCAATGTTATCTGCACTCCCTATAATGCTGCAATTACAACTGTCAATCCTTCCAACAATCCATGAACTTTTGCTGTGGGGATTAGATGACAAAATCTGACATAACATAAATCTATTTTATAATCTGGAATTACCACCACACAATGATGGCGAAGACCTTCAAAAGGACATTCAAAGACCCTGCACATTTGTAGCCTATGGAGAAGAGAGCTTACTGCAGCTCACAAAGGAGGATGTTAAGCTCTCAGAACAGAAAGGAAGGAAAGACAGAACCACTGAAAACTGGAAGGAAGAGGGTAAACCAGAGAAAATGACGAAGAAGAAAATACTAAAAACCTTCAGGCAAGCTTCTGGGATTTTCTTTAGAAATGAACACAAACAAAATACTAAGCTGTCTAATCCATTAACAACTTGAGGATTATTTCAAATGCTAACTAAGTATGTAACTGGAAAAGGAGGCCTGAACTGAAAAGGTGTCAGAAAGGATACACTCCTTTATCTGTTCGATAATTGCTTCCACCTTTACAAATTATTTGCAACATTTTTAATATTCAAATTGCTGCAAAGTGCTGGTCTTCATGCTGATGATTAATTGTCAACTTACTGTAGATGGCTGAGTGAAAAGACTGAGAAACTGAACTTTCGTATAAAAGCTGTTGTGTAAAGAGCCAGTAGGAAGTGCACCAGTCATCTCTACATAGCAAACTTCTGTAAATTTGTTAATCTTTGAACAACAGTGTTTAGGGATGGGCTGCACCCTAGGAATGAAACAGATTTCTAGTGCTTCTGCTAGCAAAAAAGAAAGAAAAAGAAAGAGCAATAGTTGCAAGAACTATTTTAAGTACAATTCTTTCCAACTAGCTGTCCACAGATTCCCTTGGCACTGTCTGCTGCTCCCAAGGATCTTGTTCCTGCTAAAATGAATGGTTTTCTTCACTACTGCATTGGAGAGATCAAGCGGGTAGCCAAAGGCAGTGGAAAGGCTAGGGACTGCCTCGCACAAGTTAGGGTACTCAGACATGCTCATTGCTTTATAAATGTGTTAGAGCAGCCTCTATCTGCCCTGGTAGTTAAGTTCCTATGACTCCCATAAAAACAAACAAACAAACAAAAAAAGATGTTGCATGGCAGGCAGCTGCAGCAAACACAACATAGACCCTGGTCTCTGCCTGGGAACAATGCACTGTTTGTAACAGAGTCCTGGTCACTGGTTAAATTTCCATCAGATTCAATAGGAACAGGTTTATTTAACAGGCCGATGATATGCATTGCCTCACACCAAAACACCTGCAGCTGTGCTTCCTCTCCACTCCCCCACCTAATATGCCCATCAAACTGCTCAGCAGTTTATCTCAGTACTTCTCTGAGTATTATTAAATATCAATTTAAAGTAAATATAGTATAAATAAACTCCTTCTAGCAGAACATTAGAAATATGCTTTTGCTTTAGCTTGTTGTCTGGCACAGTGAAAAAAAATAGCAACTCTACTTTTAGACATTTCATAGCCTTTTTTATTGCTCAGTGAAACAACATAAAAGTTTTTAATGTCAAATCATGGATGTTCAGCAACTTTTACCATGTTAACGGTTCCTGCACGATTCCTAGTTTGAGCATAACTTTATTTTTAGGAGGTCAAGAATTCGGAATAACTGAGCCATTTGTAAACCAACACCATTTGGGTAGATCAGAATCTCGACAGTTACAAGCAGTGTCACTTAAAATCAAGCTGAAAGACAGGAGCTAATGGGTACTATAAGTTCCACATTAAAACTTTAGCTCCCTTAGCTTTAAGAGGCTCTGTCCACACAGTGAAAAGAAAACACTTTAGGAGCATGTAGTCTTTTTCCATCAAGCATTAAACATCTGCATTAAGGCATTATAAGTAAAAAATCATGTGCTGTAATTCGTAAGGTTCTGTGAATATCTGCATCAAGTAATAGTGCACTGAATGGCTAATATAAAAGGCATAGTACAAATTATGTAAGAGGGATATTCTACAATATATATAAATATATGTATTTCACTGGTGCATAAATCAGTTGTGGTTTATTAAAGTTACCTCCATGATTACATAAAATCCAAAATACTGTGTCAGTACATGCTGAAATATTTGAAGGTCAAACTGCTTCTATACCATAAAGATGAACTGCAAAGTGTTAAAAAATAAATTAAAAAAAATTATGTAAAATCCCCAATCAATAACTGTGCACATTTATGCATATAAATACTATTAATCAGAAAGAACTGCCTTTTAAAGTTAAACATTTCAAAACTCAACAGGCAAATTTAAGCTCTGCAAGTTTGCCTTTTCCCTGCCAAAACAAAAGGGTTCAGATTCTTGCCTCATTTATTTGGCAATAAACTGAATACATAACTGAAATACATAGACTTTGTCCCAGAAAATCTCAAGACAGGAATCTGGGATACTGGGTTAAGCTATGCTCATGATGTAACTCCACTGACTTTAGTTCAAATACTGGTGACCTAAATGGTTTTCCATTGACTTAAAATCCACTCAGTGGCATCAGATATTATTTCAAGAGAAGGAGAGATTCATGCATAAGCAAGAACTCAGAGAAGAAAAAAAAACTAAAAAAGAAATTAAAAGAGAATCAATAAGCAGAAGAGAAAGTTAGTGTGTATCTAAAGTAAGAACATGTTCACATAGACTTATTGATGAAAAAAGCAGACATTTCAAATATTGTTTCTGAGGAACAGCAGAATATTTGCTGACATCTAACTTCAAAAAGAAACTATGATGGATATCCTTAACTGCTGCCGAACCTCCTCAAATCATCACAGTATGTGCAGGGTGACAAACACTATGATTCCTAGGTCATCAATAGACTTCCAGCTCTGTCATCTTCTTTAATGTGGGGAGAAGAGCACATCTTTGGGACACATTTTGGAGAAAGGAAGGAAGCACTTTAGCAACTGCAACTCCCTTCTCTAGCCAGTGGCAATGGAAATGAAGTACCTCACTACACAGGTGTACAAGAATGCACATGAAGGAGCTGAAGGAGAGGAAATTTAGACTGGAGATTACAAGGAAGTTCTTTATCCGGAGGGTGGTTAGGCACTGGATCAAGTTGCCCAGAGAGGCTGTGGATGCCCCATCCCTGGCAGTGTTCAAGGCCAGTCTGGATGTGGCCCTGGGCAACCTGGTCTAGTGTGTGGCATCCCTGCCCATGGCAGGGGGGTTGGAACTAGATGATCTCTAAGGTTCCTTCCAACCTGAGCCGTTCTATGATTCTATGAAATGTGAACATATTTCTGGACTAATAAGTATATTTCCAAAACTTCAGCACAGCAGGAATAAAGAACTTGGATGCAAGTGGCTGAAGAGAACACAAGAAAAACCCCAAAGAATAGGAGTCTTAAAAAGCCAAGGGCAAGTAAATATGTAGAGACAGCACAAAAGAATCAAGACAGTTTTGCGAAAGAGAAGGATGGTATACGCTCTAAGAGATCACTGCAAAGAAGAAACAATACTGTTTCAACGGAATAGTGAAAATGGCTGAAATTTAAAATGAAAACCAGTGAATCAGGACAAATAAAACAATATCATATGTTACTTTTTACTAAATGTAATTTTAAGTAATTAAAATCAAACCATACCTCAGAAATGTAATCGAAATGCACAGAAATGTAAGCATTTCTCTCAATCTTTTGCTGCTGGTTTTTGTAACTAACTCTTGGTTAAAACGCTAGCAACTTCATCTTTCTTACAAAAATACCCTAAAATTAAAAAGTCAAAATATAAACTCAGAATTTGATAGCTAAATAGCATGAAAATTAATGTACAGCACTATATCTAAATGCAGTCCCTACACTTGCAAAATGCTTGTGCCTTTGTTTAGCTTTACTTGCTATAGCAAACTCTTATCAGAAGAGAAAAGGCTCTCCTCTGAAGTAGGCTGAAGCATACTGTGAAGTGTACTTCACAGTTAAATATGAACAGTTAAAACAGACCTGTTAGTATACGGTCTGAAGGACCAATTTTATAGTGTTGTTATTGTTGCTCTTGGCTCAGAATCAGTATTCCAGTCTACTAAAGATTTCTGCACTTGCCCAAACTTATGGACAATCTAACTGAATGTGTTAAGTGGTGACACTGGTTCAATATCCAAACACACTACTGAACAGTATTGCCACCTTTCTGTATACAGCTCATACTCTCCATCTTCCTGGTATGGCTAGGCTTCATGAACGAAGATCCAGGGAGGGCTCCATCCATGCTCCTCATCAGCGCCTTTTACAAGTGAGCCTGCGCAATGGATTTTTTTTAGGTGAGACACAGCATGTGCAGAGCTGGACCCACCCTTTAGTCCTAAGGTTCATCTGCCAGGGCCTAGAAAGCTTGGACGCTGGCAGCGAAGTCCTTAGGACAGAGGTTTTATTAGAATGTCCTTCTCTTAGACAGAAGGCCTTATGGGGCTAAACGAGCTCCATCTGCCCAGGTTTGGAATCAGAGTTGTCCTTCTCCTAGGATGACTGCCAGAAGGCTAATGAGCACATCCTACCCATACAAGGATTATAGGAACATGGGTTTCACTCCCCACACTTTAGCGTGGGCAATGAGTTTAATGCTCCCTCTGCTGTCAGAACAGTTATCGCACCAGGGGCCACAGAAGACCCCAAGTGATTTTCAGACTGTGCCTGATCTTCCTGGTAAAGTCAGTGGAACCACATAAAAAAAAATAAAAAATAAAAAAAGAACAGGTTTGCAGGGCCAACTCTGGAATTTACTACTTTAGCATTTAAGGCCATATCTTGAAAATAGACAAGAACATAATTTCAAGGATGTGAGCACTCCCACTGAAATCACTGCGTTTACACACACCCAAATGAAGCATTTGTCAAAGTTTTGCAGAGCCACTAATGCAACAGAATAAAAGCAACTTTGCAGTTCACCTTTGATAAATATTATTTATAAAAATAACATCTTTCCAGTTAAATTCAAACAGAAAAAAATTGACAGAGGAAACAGTATAACGTGATTTCATCTCAATGTAATTTTGGAAGACACAGTGAGGATAAGGCAACAGGAAAGAGGGTGATAGCTTATTCCTGGACTTTCTTGAGTTTTATAGCTGCCTCAGGGCTTGGCTTCACCCTGCTCTTGCATAAACAGCTACTGATTTGAAATTACTTCCACAGTTCTCCAAACACAATGTCTAAAAGAGAAGTCCAAGCGAGATGGCAATAACACTGTACACTCCCTAGTGTCCAGCATACAGCTTCCACAAGCTCAACAGCCCCTCTCTCATCTTTTCCTTATTTCATTTACCCATCCAGTGGGATCTTATGAAATAAAACAAAACCTAAAAGAAACAAAATAAAATGTGAGAAATCATGCTTTAAAAAAGTAAACAAAAAATTTAATACAAAAGACCAAACATAAATGAATACTTGACAATCAAACACATAAACATAAAATCAATTTAAAGCATACATAACATGTTAAATAAAAACTGTACATGAATTTATGAACATGACAACATTCTTGTGGCCAGTTATTTTGTTAACTAAAAACCTCAGCCAGGTGTCCTGTCTTGTGCAAAAACCTACAGTGAACAAGCCTGGGTGCACAATTAAGTTCTCTGTCTTTGGTCTGATCTACCAACTAAGTGAAGGGAACTCCACTATATCAGAGAGGTACTGTAAGGACAACACCAGGTTCCTCTGCAACATTTGTTTCATGCCTTAGCTCTGTGCACATCATCCGTTCTGCCTAGTCCAAACAGGCTCCTGCCCTTAATGTCATTAAAATGACTTTGTAAAGGCAGAAAAAGTGGAGCTGGGAGAAATAATAGTTAATAAGCTAAAAATTTATTGTTTCTAGATATCAATACTTAAAAATCAAGAACTAAATATGATGGCACATCAAAACTTAAGTGAAGACCCCTGAGCCGTGTTCTCTTCTGAGATGAAGAAATCTATCCCCCAAACTCTTCCTGACTGTATAAGGCTAAGAACTTTAAAGAAGGCTATGTTTCACATAAAATCCATCTGTCTAACTCTAATAGCATGAACACTTCCTAGAACAGCATTGTCTTACCCAGTCTGTTGTTATCTGATGCAGTTGAGTTATTAGGTACATCATTGTTGACAGTCACCATTACTTGCTCTAATGACATTTGAAAAAAAAAACATGTGAGAGTTGTACTAAACTTCATCAGTAGTTTTTGTTTCGCTGGGTTAGTGTTTTTGGTTGGTTGCTGGGGATTTTTTACCTTGCTTTAGTAAAAAAAACAAACTAAAACAAAAATTCAGAGCCAAATCTTGATTTGCCTTAAATGAAAGGGACTTATCAGTTTCAGGAGAAGTTGAATTTGACTGTTAGTAATTAAGCAACAATGACTAATTCATTTACCTAGCCTTTCTTACCTTGAGGCACTCTTAGTACTTCTATCCCGGAAGGGGGGTAACAGCGCATTTAGAAGCTGAACGTGCCAGCTTTATGCCACTGCATATTTCCAAAAGGGTGTAGCAAAATTCCTTTTCTCTTAAACAACCGATAAGGTTTAGAGTAAGGTGAGAAGAAAAAACAAAGGAACCTGGCTAACTGGCAGACAAAAACATAGTTATCAGTTGAAGTAAGCATCATTACAGAACAGCAAGGCTTCTGCAGAGGAACTGTTTTACCTGGAGAGGAAGGCTGTAGTCTAGACTGACCTTGAGAAGGCGAGTTTCTTATGGTCATGTCCACACGTAGGGATGAGATCACAAGTTAAGAACTTCTAAGGAACACTACATTATTGTTGGAATCTTTGCTCTTACTGAAGCTTACATCATTCAGGCCCTTGCTACTTCTACTGCCTCTTGGAATGAATATCTTGGAATGAATTAATATAGTTTTGCCATATGATGAGATTCTTAGTGAGAGAATTCAAAATTAAAACTGTATCACTGAAAATTAAGTTCCTCATGCAGTGAATTAACATCATTGCCCTATAAGTCTAGTGTAATGTCAAGAAAAATGCACAGCTATAAGTATGTTGACCTTCAAGACTGTATATGCATGTTCTACATCCTATGGACCTCGCTGGCAGCGTCCAAGCTTGCTAGGCCCTGACAGATGAACCTTAGGATTAAAGGGTGGGTCCAGCTCTGCGGATGCTGTGTCTCACCTAAAAAAATCCATTGCGCAGGTGCGAGGGTGACATCTACATTTATTGGCCTTTTTAGCCACCAGCGCACTTGTAAAAAGCGTGGGTGGAGCCCTCCCTAAATCTTCATTCGCAAAGCCTAGCCATGAACATACGCATGTTGCAAACTCTGTCCAACAGAGTTTGAGGAAGACTGAGGATCCATTTCTGCATATAGCATAAAGGTAGAAGGCTTTTCAAGACCCTTCTGCACTATTTTCACTTGTCACTGTATCTCCTAAGTAACTTTCTGAAGGACCTTTAAAGTTACAGGTTAGTCAGCAAAACAGAAGCATCATCAGGGTTTTGGTAGTCTAGAATTGAGAACTACTGCGTAGTTGACACCCTCCCTTCTAATTTCCTAGGCCACAGAAACCTCTGTGGAATTCTCTATTCTTTAAATCTCTGAGATGGCATACATTCTTGGACACTAAGTCAAAGGACAGATACATGTATTTACATAAAGACACATATATCTCTACCACACTTTTAATACTAAAGCAAATCATTGCAAGTGAAAGCTTTCTGACCTTTTAGTTTGCTCCTTACCTGGTCTGCTGAAATCACATTGCTGTGTTTAAAGTCACCTCTGAATTTTCATTTGAGAAGTTGTTAACTGATGAACTAATATTTAGCATACAGCACTATGCAAACATAGGTAAGCAATAGCTCTGCTTATATTCTTAGTTGCATCTGCATATATTAGTAACTATAGTAGTCAACAGTGATGTCTAAAACAATCACTACGGAAGAAGCCTAAAAACCTCAGACCTAGGAATTCAGCAGTCTACAGGAGTCAAGAAGCCCACAATAAAGTCCTGCAAGTCTTATTGAAAGCACAAGAATTAATCACAATAAAAACAGCTTTTAAAGAAAAAAATAGTTAATAGAGTGAAATAAAAAGAAAAAAAAAAGTTAGAAAAGGAGTCTATTGATTTTACCCACTGAAACATGGAACACAACCAGGTAAAGTATGTAGAAAAGGAAACAACACAGAAATATAGAGTAATTTTGAAGGGGTGGTGGAGTAAAGAACAGTGGGGATAGGAAGGCTCTGACAGGACACAGGTGAAATGGAGCAAGTAAAAAACACTGAACTAAACAAATGCAGAAACTGAACAGAAATGCTTTAAAAAACATAGTTCCAGGGAACTATGGCAGCAGGCTACATGTATTTATTTTGTACGCTAGATATATGGCTCTTTGGAGTCATTGAGCTAAAAGAGGCAAAATATTGTGGGCAGTGGATATTTAGATCATTTCTCATGCCCTAACTGCCAACCTCTCATATTGCTTTGCAGAGTTCAAAGGAAGTCAGTTAGGCACGTTGAGGCAAAGTCTGGTTTTGACTTGAGCTGATGCCAGGGCACTGGAATCTGAGGCTAACACTATCTCTAAAAAATCACTGCTGTTATGTAAGCTGCCACTCAGACTTGCAGAGGAAAGTATGTTGAAGAATAAAACTAAAAAAATTCAAATGAAAAGTGAAAGAGAGAGAAAAAAAAGCTATCCATCCTCCCTACACAAGGAAGGACATAAATTCATACTTTAAGGGAACAGTATGTAGCTGTCTCTCTCAGATGCAAATATGTTCAAGATAATAAAGAAAATAATTAGTTTAAAATGTAGCCTGATGATACTTTATTTCCAATATGAGCTCTTCATTCAGCTAGTTTTGAAGTAAGCACTTTATTCATTATTAGTCTTAAAACAAAAATTATAATAATTTTTCAATATACTATTTCGGCAACATTAAATTTAAGTCTAACTTCTCTCCCTCAAAGAGAATATGCTACAGAAAGTGTACTTATGATGTTGTTAATATGGATCCAGTTGAGCCAACAGTGAGGACTTTTTATTTTAATCCTGCAATTGGCTTTCTGGAACTACCACAGCTGACTATCTCATGAGCTTCAGAGATCTGTATCTCAGATACTGGATGATCCCTAACTTCCCAAGAGCTTACTCTCACTGGGAGCTGGACAAATGCCTTTAAAACTAATTGCTTTAAGCTTATTTATTCAACTGAGAAAAAAGTGTAACAAGTATAATAGCATCCCCCCCCATATATTTATACATACTGAACTCATTCTGAAAGGAGACTTTCACAAGCATCATCTTTTTTATATTTAAAGAAGTCTAATTTTTCCTCCTTTAATCAGCACACAGCACAGGACTGATCAGTTAATGGTACCACAATATCTAAAATATCGTTAACATCTAATGCCATATTTGGGAGCACCACTTTTATGAGGGTAGTCACACAGCTATGGGCTCAATTTCAACCTGTCCCAATCCCACGCCTCTCACTGGCTATGCTCCCTACAAGCCTTTTCACCTAAGTCAAATTCTCTTGGTCCTGACCTAAACTCTGCCAGAGTTAATAAAAGTTTCCAGTAATGATGACTTAGCTGAATTCAAAATTAAGTTTCACATACTCACATCCCACTCTCCAAATATGTCTCTTATGCAAGAGTTGCAAAAATTTGGAGATCAAGTATGTAAACCCAAGCATTCAAGGGAAAGCAAAGGAAGTGCTGAGCAACTGAAAGTTTCTATGATGTTAAGTGTCATTACACTTTCTCTCTCCAAGTACATCCTTCCTTTATCTTAAATGGAATGTTGATTGAGACCTTGATTGAAAGTATTTTGAAACAAAAATCAATTCGTATTTTTACCTTTTGCAGTTTGAAGCATAATATAACACATATCTCTGGTTTTGTTAAATGAATGGTGATTTATATTAAGAAAGCTCAAACTGATGAGTGTAAGGGAAGAACGCAAAGAGATGCAGCTGCATTACCTAAAGGGTATTCTTATCAAATTTGTCAGTTTCTGGTTTCAAGCAGAAAGAAATTGAACAACTCATTCCTAGTTTTATTTGCTTCCTAGATCTGAGTTACTGCTTCACGGGGTAGTGCTGGCTAATGCTGAGGCAAAATAAGTACAAAATGTCACCTCAGATTTATAGGAAAGCTAAGAGAGGCTCCTGGATAGGTTTCTGCACAAATAGAAATTGTTGCACAATAATGTTGTCCCTCATTAAAGCAAAGCCTACATAGCAGCAAAAGATATAGCTGTCTGAAGAAATCCATGATTTTTATTTTATTTAGGATTTTGCATGCATTAGGCTCAGTAGTGCCTTTTGTTTTAGAGCACGATAACACGAACTTTTAACACAGCTTTTTCTTTGTTTCTAAAAATCATTTTTACCCTAGGAGGCACTAAGAGAGAATTTTTCATCCATATCATTAACAGCTCAAATGACATATATAAGCATTACTGTTTTTTATCTGAAGACAGAAGCACGGATAGAATACAAATGAAAACCAAAGACCTAACAACACACAAACTTGGCCATACTCTCAACTTATTAGAGGTCAAGGACTCACAGAAAATTCTGGATCTGAATTTCACACTAATCTCTTTCCAGATCAGATTTTCCAGTAACTGAATTTACTTTTTACTTGAAAAAAATAGGATGAGAATAGATTAAACAGTGTATTCCATGAAGCTGCACAATAACATAGAGACTTGAACCTCTTACACACTCCAGTTCCTTACACTAGGAAAGTACTACACTATACAATATCATATAAACCTCAGGACTATTTATAGTAACCCAAAACTTCAGAGTTTTTACTCTCCTTTACAATTTTTCAAAGTTCTGCAACCTTAGAAAGGTTTCTTTTCTAAGATCACTAGCTTTTCCTTTAATGTTTCGATGTATGCTCCACAGATAAGGATACAGAGTTTGTCATTTTATGGATGCTGCCACCTGCATTGAGATTCCCAAATGGACTTAATAAAATTGGAGGCATTAACATCAGTGCTGCAGGTAGCATTCAATCTTTTTAATAGTTTGTTTCACTGACGTACAAGTTCATAAAATGAGAAAGGAGGTCAAAGAGAATTATATGTACTTTAATCAAGAACCCTATAAAGCTGTTCTCAGTGTGAAATGAGATAGAACCAAGAAAAGTAAAGTTTGAATGGTCTACTTGGCATTTTAGAGGCCAAAAAGATTTTGAGCTAACAGTCCTCTACATTGCTAACAGAAATCATTTAATATCTTAATCTGTTTTCCCTTAGTTTGATTTGGAGTTTTTATTTTATTACCTGGTATGATACATTGGAGGATGCGCTCATTTTCGAAGCAGCCCAAGCAGCAGAAAATAAAACATCTATGCTCAGCACTCTTAAGGAGAAAATACTGCATCCTTCTCAAGAGGAATCATAGAACAGTTACAGCTGGAAGAGACCTTGAAGATCATCGAGTCCAGCCTTTTTCCTAGCCCTATCACTCCACTAAATGATGTTCCCCAACACAACATCCAGCCGTCTCTTAAACACCTCCAGGGA
>VWZO01004909.1:14046-39668 GCA_013396975.1 Bucco capensis
CAGTCATAGAAGGAGATCAGGTTAGTTAAACAGGACCTGCCCTTAAGCCATGCTGACTGGTTCTGATCACTACCTACATGTCTTCCAGCAAACACTGCCCTTTACAGTACTGCTGCAGAAGCTGTAGTTATTTTTCTTGCTATTGATTAGTGAGAATTAAGGACACTGAAAGCTGAGGCTCAAACCACAAATGCTCAGAGCTAGTCAGTGAATATATTTTGAATATATAGCTTCTAATTCAAGGGCAGATTAAAGTGAAAAAGATAGAGTGTGAATAAGCAACTGTTCAGACTCTGAAACAAAACTCTGCAGCAGAAGCCGCTTCCCATAGAAGCACAGAAAATGAACATTAATAGAAATCCAGTTAATAAGTAAGGGCATAGCAATTACTAGCTGCATACTCATTTTAAAACAGACTTCTGCAGGTTATTTTACACTTCACTTGTATGAAACACTGTAATCTTGAAAGACCAATCAATACATCAAAGAATGCTTTCTCAAATCTTTCTCTAAGCACTTGAAAAGTCAAAGCTGTTAAGAAAAAAGGCTGTTTACCTTATGGAACCCCTAGTATTTGTGTTTAATACACTCATTGGTATGCATGTAAAATACAGAAATGCTACTACACAGATACACTTCTGAAAGGTGTCAGTTTACATCCACAAGAAAGATCAGAGCACATGAAGGATGCAGCATAATTATTTCTTGCCCCTTTGAAACAAAGAATCACTGTCAACTTTGAAACCATTCTGTCTCTACCTGAATACTGAAGCCAACTTCTGCTATCATAATTCCAATGATCAATAGATAGTCAACATTTTCAGTACATAGCCTTTTGGCAAGTACTGGCAAGCCAGTTTTTACCTCTAGTAAAAAAGCCTTTTTGTTTTTTTTTTACTTCCTTAATCTCAATTGCCTTTCTTTACAGTCACTACTATTCAAGCACTTCCATGCGGCAAATAATAATCTTCCTTAAAAAAACCTGATATATGTGTGGTGAATGATCACGGTAATGGTCTGGAAGCAAGCAACCAAGAGGCAAATCCCAGCTACGTCTGTTACTGTTTTGCTTCATGAACACTAATACATCATTTCTGTACATTTTTGTCTTCCACTGTCCTGTGCAGACTCTAATGTCTCAGGGTCAGAGATCACTGTCCCATTTTGTCCCATAATCCTGCTTCAAATATTTCATCCCACAAATTCTCTTCTGATAAAAAATTTAAGACATAGGTCCCACAGGCAAAAACTCCAAATACTCCTGAAGTTATCTCTCAGCATAAATCCTACTACCACAGCACAGGGAAGAGACTATCTTACAGTTGCCCTCCACCTTATCTACATCAGTCCTTCTCCATAGCAACACATGGATTTTGAGGGACGACAGGGATGAGGCATGTGATGTTTCCTCACGAACCTTGTTGTCTGGATTTACACTCCTGGAAAGCCATCTCAAAGTCTGGCATGCATTTTATAGGCAGCCTGAAGTATATACGTTCAGATCCTGCACCTCTTCCAAGGACTCTTCTTTTTCCCCAGATAGTGCAGCAAGTTGGAATCACACCAAAGACACTTCTTGGATGTGAATGTCCCTGTGGTATCTCCCAAACACAGACAATAGAATGTTTTTAAGGAAAAAACCCTGCATAATACAGTACTAAAAGAAACAGTTTGAGCCCACCAAATCACAGCTGCTTGTAGCCAAAGTAAAATCAACGTGCACTTTCTCCAGTCTGGCTTTGGTTTGCTTCACTCTCTTCCCAGTTTTACACAGCCACAAAATGGGTCTCCACTCAAAGCAGCATGCTTCACAAGATACACCAAGGGACGGAGAAGGAAAATGATCCTGGGAAAAATGGAAGCGCCCACTCTTTGTATTTATGAATGTCAGCTCTTACATCATCTTTTAGACAGAATATATTACATATTATATTTAAAAGGATAATTGCACCTAAATTACAGCCCAAAAGCTCCACCTGAAGACTCATTCACTTGATGGGAGAAAGTAAACAATTTTACTAAATGATATCATGTAATTGTGAAGCTAATTAACATGAACTAAATTAGACTTGACTCTATAATGGATACCATGCTTAGTTGCTTATTGCCATAACTGCCAAGGGAAGCTATTAGGAAGTAAGTGAGTAAGACTGTTCTCTCACTTGAAACTGCATTCCTGCAACTGGAGCTGCTGGGTTTCTCATCTATGTCTGGCACACAGAATGCTATGTATATTTTACATCTTATTTGAATACTATTTGTCTGCTACCACTGATGCACTAGGAACATAACTTCCCAAGCTGTGTGAACAATAGAAATATCCCTTCCTTCTCTGTGCATGAGAAAAACCTTTTCTGTTACTCAAAGAAAACCACTCCCAAACATATTACCAGCACTTAATTTTGTAGGGACAGAAGCAGGAAAGGAATGGTGCCATTACTCAGTTATTTCTGCAGCACTGCTGAGGTGTGCCTTCTGAATTTTCCTCCTTCTACAGAAAGAATGCTCTTGTAGCTGTACTAAGGTTAACAAAATGCTTGAAGCGCATTTGAAATAAAGGGATATTTCTTCTGAAAGAAGAGAAATTGATGCTTTACTTGGTGACTATTTCCCATAAGGCACTGTTCAAGAAGAAATCCAGACTCCTCACTCTTCATAGTCAAATCTTCCTGCCTTTTCAGTCAAACAGACAAACTAATATGCCTGGCTCTTCTTGGTCAGGCAAACAAAATATGCCTAACTCTGCGCTCCAGAAACCAAACAGGTCTCAGCCTAAAACAATCACAAGTCAGGAGTCCCTGGAACCCAGCAATGCTTTGGCCATGACGCTGCCCACATTAGCCAAGCTGGTGCTCTCCATGTGTGCTATTGCCACTGCAGAAAGGATCAGCAATATGGCTTACAGCTGCCTTCCTTTCATGAGACGGGTTCTGATTTCATCCTTACCCTAGTTTCCTCTCAGAAGACAAACTCAGACTTACTTGGGGCAAGGGTGATGCCAACTAAAGCTTAAATGACTTTACCCCACCAGAGTAGCAGAGTGAATTCAGAGGTGGAACAGACAACAAGATCCAAACAGTAGTTAATGAGCCATTAACTCCTTAGCGTAAATAGGATGTGCAAGACTAGCTGCTTCCAGATGGAGTTAATGTCCCCATAGCAGTCCTCAGAAATGCTGTGCCTTGGGTTGAAGGTAACACACAGTGTTGTGACTGTTGCTGAGCAGGGCTGGCACAGCACCAATGGGATGGGGTGGACAGGATCTTGGGAGGGGACACAACCAGGACAGCTGACCCAAAAATGACCAAAGGGCTATTCCATGCCACATGACGTCAGCTCAGTTATATACGTGAATGGAAGGGGGGGCATCTGTGGGAAGAAGACGTCTGTCCCCCCAAACAACCATTCTGCATTTCAGAGCCCTGCTTCCTGGAATAGGGCCGGACATTGTCTGTTATGGGAAGTAGAGACTAAAGCTCAATCTTGCTTCGCTTTGCTTCACACGTGCAGCCTTGCCTTTCTTTATTTGCTTATTAAACTGCCTTTACTGAAACCCATGGGATGCTTTCATCTCATTCTCTTCCCTTTTGTCATGCTGTGGGAGGTGTGGGGCGAGGAAGTGATAGAAAATCTTGGTGGGTACCTGGCGCTCGGCCAAGGTCGACCCACCACACCCATCTACTAAGCTGAAGGCCTCAAAGATAAAGATGCTCAGAGCACACTGTGTCAGCAAATTAAAAAGGCCAGAGCCCAGGCTTGACATGGGTGAATCTTCTTTTTTTTATTCACAGCTATTTAATCTATATTAAATTATGGTATCATTTTGGCCGAAGATAAATAGCAGTCTCCCAGACAATGTCCTAATATGGTTCAAAGGACAGCATGAGTCATATTTACAATACACAGTATGCACAAGGCCACTTTATTTGAAGGATTGGAGAGAATAGAGTTTTAAACATATGGACATGAACTATGTCTTTCTATAGGGGCCAGAGAATGTACTCTAGCCCCATTTGCTTTGACAGCATACTTACAGCCCAGGCACAGTCTGAAAATCACTTGNTTACAGCCTCAAACACTGCTATACTTTGCCCCAGAACCAACTGAAATTAAATAGGACATGCAAAACACACACTGTGTCTCCTCTCCAGGGAGACCACTTAAGAGATAATACAGAATTGAGTTATTTCTGATTACTTGAAATACAATGGAAGAGGTGAGTCAGTTACGTGAAATGCATGTTAGAATTGCAACTGGTTAAGTAACTTTCAAAATAATTGTACTGATTTTGCTAATGTAGGACACAAAAGTCTGGTATTTGGCCAGCTGTAATTATTCAGGCTCGGTGCCATGAATCAATACCGATGGAACAGAAAGTAATTTTTTACATTCTGTCTGTAAAATGTATTATTAGGTACTACAGAGCTCTTGTGATTTTACTCTTGTCTGGACTGGAAACTAACATGATGATTGAGAGCATGTTAAAAAAAAACTATTATAAAACAAAGAAACAAAACCAACTCATCTATAGACACTAGTCTAAACATGATATTTGGAGCTTTTCCGTAGATATATAGCTGGGTTTGGTTACAACAAATGGATTTTCAATGATATCTTCGGAAGGGATTACCAATGAGTGAAATGAAACAGTAAGTTACATTCTCATACTGTTACTTATTCTGTCCCAATTTATTAAATATTTCAACAAAATGTAATCCCTTTCAAGCCCTGTTCAAAGCTCTGACGCATTTATACAAAAAGAATTTCCCATATTCATAAAAGAACCTAAGATGCATCAGTAATTATTCACAATTTTGACTGCACATATGTATTCTTTGACCAAAAATCTATGTATGCATGTACATAGATACATAGATTCAACTGATACACATAATAGGCTAGATATACCTGAAAAATATAACTGGAAATAAGTGCAGTATTTTATGATGACACCGGTTCTAAGAATAAGTAATTCTGTAAATTAAACAGGTTTACTTAAAAACAACACAGTCTTTGCTCTTTACAGGTACAAGCCTGAATAGCTGTATCATCTCACCTTCAGTGTCGCAGTCTTGCAATGAAAGCCATATTTGATCTACCAGACCAACTCCTTTTACTTCACCATGAACTGGAATGGAATGCGTTACCGTTAATGCAATTGTCAAGGGTTTGGTTTGAACTGCGAATTCTACTTTTTTTATATAAATATATTTATATTGCTTTTTTTTCAATCCTACTCTGCAGGAGACAAAACATCTATTGTGATACTTCTAGATTGTTCCAATTCACATTTTTCACAGTTAACAATGTATACCATGGAGAGGGCTGTCATGATTAACTGGTATTTTTTGGACTGGAGTCTACCAGACACAGCTTGCACGTGTGTTTTAGACCTATAAAATATTAAAAATATTATAAAATTATAAAATATTACAAAAATACTCACAGCTTAAAAAAATTTAAGAAAAAAATGTTATATTGTGCTTTTTGATAAGCAGTGAGGAGACAGACAGTCTTCAGTCACTAACCAAATTCTTCTTGGTGTATATCCTTGGCCTGCAAAGATAAACTTAATGTACAGCTAGACCCCACTGAAGTCAAGGGTCAATACTTGGTCATACTGCATGGAACACTTTTTTGCTTGGAGTTCATGGTTTTTTTTCTGGGGCTTTTGTTTTTACTGGGGATTATATACAGACAAAAACCCGACTCATTAACAGCCAAGTCAGTAATTCACTGCATTAAAGACTCCTCAGAAGATTTAACATCAAAATAGCAGTTGGTCCTAATCCTTAATTCCAGTACTGAGATTAATCTCTAGCCACCCTTCATTGTCTAAAGCTTCTGCAAATTGTTGTCTGTTGTGCCTGAGACCCTGGTGTTCCCTTGCTGTTTCCTGCAAGGCAGGCACTACCAATGCAGCAAAACAACAGGTTTCCACCCCGTTCTAGTCCAAGGTAGTTCAGCATGGCATGTCACAACGAACATAAACAGAAAATATTCAAATTCAAGACTTTACATCTCAAAAGTTTTCAGATATAAGTGCTAAGTATTCTCTGCAACATGTAAAAATAAACTGATTTTGCCAAGGCAATGGATCTGTGGCCAGTAAACCTGGACATAAACTATGAATTTAATGCAGGGACACATGTCTAAAAATAAAAAATCAACCCAAAAACCATTAAAATAAACCCCAGCCAAATGACAGGGCTCAATTTATATAATCTATTTAAATTATATTGCTTGGAAAACTGTGTAGCTGCCCATTTACATATATATCTCTCTATATAAATTTTCTCCAACATACTTCACATGAGTCATGAACAGCTTTTTCCTTGGAAATTATATTAACATTAAGGTACTAGTCCCACACAAAAAACCAACAGAAATAGACTTTCTATTACTAGCATAGTATGAGCACCATAAAATCAACAGAATATATACAAATCTGATTTATTTCATATTAAATGTGATGTCAGTAGAATGAGCCAAGTGAACTATGGATGTTCTTTGACTGATTAGGGATTATGACCCACAGCAAACTTGAACCCTTCATGTTCAATAAGCATCATTAACTATGTTAAAAATATTCTATAATAAAGCAGATTTCCAGGAGCTTGCTCCTGAAATTACTGTAATTAAAAATGCTGCCATGACATCAGACCTTTACCCTGTTCAGATTTTCCTAAAAAGCAGAAGTTAGAGACGATGTCCTGAATTTTGTTATTTTTCAGAAAACATAAAAATTACAACAGACCAACATTTTTAGCTCCTACAAACACATCCACTGCATTCTACTCAAGTTAACAGATCTTAAATTTATCATTTTTAAAACACAATTTATATTTCAAAATGCAGACCTTGTTTAGCACTACGATGTCTATGAGAAAACTGAAGCATATGAGTAAGGATAGGCAGCCTTGCTTGCCTCTTGACAAAGCAGCAAACCTATATTTTAGCATCCTATTCAGAAAAAATGCTTGGTTGGGAGAATATTCTAACAGGGTACCAAACAAAAGATATAAAGATATTCTTCTGAATTTTTGAGTGACTGCTTATGACAGTTTCTTAAAGCAGTGACTGTTTTGCAGTGATGAAAGTTTTCAACCCCATTAGAAGAACAGGTTTCCTTTACCACAATTAAAATACTGAACTTCAAACTCCCCTTCAGATTTACAATATAACTTCAGGAAATGAGTTTAGTTTAACAAGTTTACCTAGTCTACAATGAACCAATTCACAATAAAGGAAAAAAAAAAGCCAAAAAATGTACCAAAGAAAGTACCCAAATTCCTTAAAATACATCTTTCACTTGCAATTCTGGAAAACAAACTGCCAAAACACATTAAGAATTATCCTCAGCCATGCAGAGGAAACATCCTTTTCCCCACAAAGACAGAAACTTAATTTTCTCAAACTCAACAGTATTTTACAAATCTTGAAAAGTCAAAAATCTAAGATATGCTATACCATGGTTTTCTAGCTTTCCTGTCCATAATACAACAACAGGATTTCTGGGGATAGAAAGGGAGGGGAAAAGCCCCTTTCATGACTGACACAAAGACATTCACGAGCACAGACCCCTGTACTTGGATTAGGGCAGATGTTAATACGGTTTTCTTCCTCTGTTAATACGGTTTTCTGTCCAAGAATGACTATGCTAAGAGTTACTGATGCCAACCTCAATTAAACTAGTAATTAAATCCTCCAGAACACTCCTTAGTTGGGCAAGGGTTGTGAGACAGACAGGAACCAAGCAGCAGTTGTGACCTTGAAAAAAAAGTATTGATCTGATTGTGCCTTGTGAAAGGAAGGAGGGGAAACTGAAACCAGCCATCCTGAATCATTAATGAACTCCCACAGCATGCCCTTAACTCCAGTTTTTTACATGTCCAAGTGGATCATTCTTCAAGTTTCCTCAAAAAACAGGGCATTTACAAACTTTTAGTGAAAGGAAACTGCAAATTCATTCAAGGCATGAAGCATCTCTAGACAACAACTCCAAGGTGTCACTGTTTCTGTACTACAGACTGTAATATGTAGCATGTATACTATATACATATATACATGTATACATGTATACAGCATACATATATATGTGTGTATATACACATTATGTTCATTACTGTGAGCAACTAAAAGATGCTATTGATTGCCTGTGCCAGTTCCTAGGCTTTCATTTGTACCTACTGATATAGAAATGAATGTCCAGTCTTTGGATCATTCCTACAACTGAAGCACCTTTGAGCATACTTTCTATCACAAATATTCTGCCCTGGTGAGGCCCCACCTAGAATACTGTGTCCAGTTCTGGGCCCTCCAGCTCAAGAAGGATAGGGAGCTGCTGGAGAGAGTCCAGCACATGGCCACCAAGATCATTAANTTTGGTCCTAAAAAAGAATTACTTTTTTTTAGAAGTACTCTTCATAGAATGGAATGAAATAAAATTATGTGAAAAGTTGTACTTTATGTGGCAGGAAAAATCGAAAAAACTGCTGTTCTCTATTAATTAGCACTAAAGCAACAGAAGCGTATGGGGGGAGCAGAAAGCTAACCATTAGATGAGACCCAGGAACGTGTATGATAATTTTCTCCTTATTTCTCTTCCATGTCACTACATCCTCCTTCTTATAAATTTTTCTCCTTAATACATTTTTCAGTTTTTCTTCTGAAGTCTCCTTTCCTACAAATATTCTCCAAGAGATTTCTTTGTGTAGGTCCAGCTACTACTTACTTCAAAACAAAGAAAACTTCCTCCTTAAATTGTGGCTCATCTAGCAGTACTACTGCAAATTGTTCTCTAACTGCTAATGCATTTCTACAAATAAGTCATGATTTAGTATACAGAATTGCTCTTCTGATTTCAAAATGCATGTATTAAACAAATCAACCATGTTAGAAGATTGGAAAATTATTAAGCCACAATGTTTTTAAAACATGATCAAACCAAGAGACTGTACACATTTCCTCTCACAGGAACACTGCTGAACAAAGAAAGCTGTAACAACAAGGTGCAAATATGAACAGATTTTTCTGTATACCATCCACTGTAGGAAGGAATAAATGCAACAACTTCTGTCACCACTGCCACACACAGTGCACACTACATTTGCACAGTGCTCAGTGTTTGGTCAAAGACAGTGGGTTCACATGGATAAAAAGTTAGCTATTTTCAAAATATCCATGTGATTAGTTTCCCCTTAATTGCCCATTTACTTATGAATATTTCCACTTCCTAGAGATTAGAGATCTTCCTTAGAAATACCCTCTTTTTCAAGCTCAATACGGTAAAACTAATACAGGCAAGAATTACTATTACTGGAATTAAATTCAGGTACCTTCCACAGTAATAGGATATAAAACACCACTAGAGTAATTGTCATGGGATGATTAAAACTGAGGAGAAAAGAGACATTAAGGATTTTCTGTACGTCTTATTCTCTTTTGAATTTTGGACACTATCTCTTTAAAAAGATTCAGTGGCTAGACATCTTCTGCTCCCCCTTTCTTCGCCCACGGAAGAATTTACCGGGAGGAGCCGGGAGAAACTGATAAAGGAAGAAAAAGGAAACCTCGCAGCTGCGCAATGTAAACGGAAGCCTGTAAGCATGTCACGTGAGAGAGAGCTCTTTTTCCTGCTTCCTGCTTTTCCTGGAGCTGTGTTTGGGATTTCGGCTCTTCTTCCCCCCCGCCTTTTTGAGAGAAAAGGGGGGCCTCTGGTATTCTTGAAATCCCTCTGGATTTCTTGAAGGTAGGGAGGGAGCGATAAGGTCCTGATAAGGAGGGGGTGGATGTTTGGAAGCCTGCCAGCTTTTGCCGGCAAGGTCAGGCATTGTGGTTATTAGAAGGGGGGAAGGGCCGAAGCCATCTTTTAACTAACAACCTTTATCTTCTCTGTAATTTATCTCTTTCATACTGTTGTACCATTTAAATATAGATAAAGCTATTCTTAGAAATTCACTATCTGCGTGCCTGGAGCTTTGTTTTTGTTTGTTGCTGTCCCTGTCCTTTGGGGAGAGGTGTCATTCTGGCAAGTCCTCTCAAAAGATTGTTCTTTTGACTTAGTAAATCCTCAGTTCCTCTGGTCAAACCAGGACAGTAATAGTGCTGCTTCTGTACTTAATGATTACTGAATATCATGAAATAAAATGCTAACCTTTACCTTATACAAAGTGTATTCGTGATTAAAAATTCTGTGCTGTAAAATCAGTCAAAAGGAGATTATTGCTTTTGCCCTAAACTCTGAAATGTAACAGTTCTGTTCACCATGGAAATTTACATTTTTGTACACTAGCAAAAAAAAAAACCACGCAAAAAAGATTAAAATATCATAGATGAGGAACAAGCAAGCTATGGAATAATAAGGACAGTCACTTTAGTAAGACAGAAAGACAGGAGTTGTAGATTACAGTGACAGACCACACATGAAAGACGATGTGCAAACCTACGCTGTAAGTCAGAAAATAAGGCAACTTCAGTGTTAGTCCAAAACTGCAGTAGGAGTGCACAGTAAGTTACCAAGAATCTAGTGAAGGACATCAGGAATCACAAAGTGCTGCATAGGAAGAGAAGAATCATTCAGAATGTTATTGTTCAGTTTACATTTTCACTCAACCATTGTTTGTTCTGCAAGATACAGGTAACGAACAATGACAGACAACGTCTAAATGCCAGATCCAAGGCTCTACGAGACCTATGAATTAATTCTTTCTGAAAAAACAGAAAAAGAATATTCCAAATCAAAACACCATTATTAAAGATATTGTTCCCTTTACATTTCAAAGAGTTACAAATCTTCCCACATTTGGTTCTGTAGTTGTGCTCAGTTCAATGATTCTTCCATTCACTTTACATAAAATCAAGGATGAATAAAATGCAGTGGAACATTCCTCTATAAAAAAAGTTTACAATCTTGGCTATAACTACTAGAGACACAAGCTGCATACAGCCCTATCTGTAAGTCTGTAATTTACAGGCCACGGGTAAAATTTTGCTTTTCCATGCACACTACAAATGTATTTTTACTTATGGAGTCTATCACAATGCTTATTCTGAACTGATTAGTAACATCTATTGTCCATCAGTGGTGTTTCTAATGATGAAAAAGCAACAGGACACAGGAGCCAGGCTAGCGCATTCACGGCTGGCTGAACCCTGAAATATCCAAAGAAAGTCTAGTTGCTGCTTGCATTTGTTACTGTAATTTTTTATTTGTTCACATCCAATCTTGTGATCACATGTATATCACAGGTTAGATCAAGTAAACCTTTTGCCAACAGAGGTGTTGTAGCTAGGTGCCAGGCTGAGTGCAACTGTACAGAGCTTTGCAAAATAAGCTTTCTCATCTTCCTGCCATATTGGTCCTGTACTGGCTGTGGTACATGAAGCACATTGCTTGGATGATTCCAGCGTCAATGGTCTGGTCTTGGTTCACCTCAAGGTGAAGTTGAAATATATTAAATTTTTTCTTTTTCATTTTGTTTTCTTAAAAAGGTGCACTGGAATCCAAGACTACACAGGCTCAATGAGGAGCACTGCAAACGACAAGTGACTGCAGGATGCTATTATTAGCTAAGAAGTAGGACATTTCTCACAACATATTTCTTCCTCTGGTTCCATGACATTATTTTGAAACCTACATACTTTCTGGTATTAAATTCTACATTAATTAAGTAGCCTCACAATCATACAGTTCCACTGACCACAAGATTTCAGGTTGACAGCAGTTAGAGGGGAGAGAAAAGCCAGCTTTCCAAGCTTTCACTCTGCTGTTACAGAGCTCAGAGCAGCTCCTGGCCCCAGTTATGGTGACTGGAATAGATCCGGCAACCTTAGCAAGGATGTATTCCCAATACCAGCCTGGCTTAGAACAAACTCTTACACTGGTGTTGTGGGATACATTATCCGTTTTTTCCCTCACTTCATCAGAGTTCATCAAAGCTGATATTCTCTACAGTTCCCAATTCTCCCCCTTCATTGTTTTTTCTCTTACTTTCATCAGATAGTGTTACCAATTCATTCCCTTCTTCATTCACTTTCTGACTGATTTTTTTGCTCCTCTCCATGACATCAGCGACCACCCTTTCAAAGCCATCCCTCCCCTAGATGGGCAAAAAATCACACTATCCCTGTTTGTGTCATCCTCTCAACTGACAGAAGTTAGTACCTCCATCTTCATCATAATTAACTATTGTGCATCTTCAGTCCCAGCAACTTCCTCACAACTTTGGTCTCCTGTCTTAATCCCTTCCTGTGATTTTTACCTTTTTTGGTTGCTTTCCCTTAATTAAGATATTTTCCTTAACTACGTTTCCTTAACTAACTTTCCTTAACATTTCCTTAACAACCTTTTCCTTTTTCCCAATCACAGTTTAAGAAACTCCCTACCTGCTCACCTCTTCTATTCTACTCACTTGGACTGAAAGATCTTCCCTCCTAGTTACCCTTACATCTATTTTCACATCTCCCTTGCTTTTTTCTATCACTTCTCACTTAACCCAACTTCTTCCACCATGAAGTTTGCTTTGAGTTTGCCTTTTTTTTTAAAATGTAATTCTATCTGTCTCGCAAACTATTACCTATATTCTTCACTGAGCTCACTGAATGAATTGGAAGAGGCTGATCTGGTCTTATTGTTGGACTATCAGCCTTCTGGCTATGATCTCCCCAGTCTACACCAAGACCTTACTCAGTGTAGTCTTGACCCAATAATGTATTTCCTATTACACTTACATAAAATATCGTTCACCTTCTATGCTGAGAGTTTTGCAAGACTCATGGTCCAGAGCTATTTGTTCCATCTAAGCTGCCACACAATACACTTCTTCACAAATTGATCGTTGAATTTCTTACAGTCATTCACAGAAAGAAGAAAATGTAATTTTCTTCACAAAGTAGCAGTCAAGGTGACACCAGTGCAAGGAAACTCCAACCACGTGTGCCACTGCTGAGGACAAGAATGTACACAAAGAACTATAAAGCATTATTTTACAGAAAAGGGAAACTGAATCTGTTCAGGCTGGCAGCAGGAATCATGCAATATTCAATTTTCTTATTTCTCCATCTTTAAAATTTTAGACCTATTTTGCATGATTAGCAACCCTTTTTAGTGAAATCAAACACGAGAAATGTGTTGAGTTACAACCACATTTCAAAAAGGCAGTGAAGTCATGACGTTTTTAAAAAACTGACACATTTGGATTTTAAATTACTTAGACTATCACTACAGTGAAGAAATAAAAATATTCAAACACCATGAAGTTCTGTTAAACAAAGCCAAAAATTATTTTGAATCGCATTTTAGAAGATATTTATCTGCCTGTAACTAACAGGCTACACAAAACCAGGAATATATAAGTATACACGAATATAAACATGAATGGACATGAACCCCTCAGTTTGTGTAAAAAAGGATTTATCAGTTGAGGCTACAGCCTGTGTTCATACCTACCACTAGACACATGCAGTTTTCTTACTGGCATCAGCAAAATACTTTTTGCTATACTTTTTGTGGTTTCCAAGCACACTAGCCAATGCAGTCAGGTACATCTGATGCAGTTAAAGGCACCCTGAAGTTTCAGTTCCTTAAACACCCTCTTCCGTAACCCTTTTGTAGCTACGACTCATCACAGAGAATTGGTCCCTGCCCATATCTTGTCCAGAACATGTTATTAGTCGAGGGTGTTTTCTGCCCATTTTTAAGTCCTGCCATGTTGGCTGGAAGCAATATTCCTGCAAAAAATACTTCATCCCCTTCTTAAGAAGCCGTTTAAGAACGACTCTAAGATGCCTCCCTCATCCAGAGTCCAGTTTGTTACACTGCCAAGGTTAACTGAGGAGCTAAAGGTCAAGATTACGTTCCACCTATTCACTGGGAGGATTTAGTTTCCTGTGTTACTATACTTTCCTAGATGCACACGGAAGCTGAGACAGTGAACCGCAGCTACCTCTCTGCCTGCTGCACTTTTCCACTTTTCTCCCCAAAGAAATGCTAACCCCCATCAATCTAAATGAGTCAAATTCCCATCTACACTCATTTACTGGAAAGAGTGGTATAAAGGGGCCATTGTGTAAAAGAGAGTCAGGCTCACTGACCTTTTTTTTTTTTTTTTTTTTTTTTTTAATGAGGATGCCATCAGCATACCAACATATTTCGATATTAATGATCCATTCTGTACAGCTCAGTCCTTCCTCCACTTTCCAAAATCTCTCCACTTAGCAAAGACTATTTCAGGTGAACTACTTCATTTTTAAACATTAAGACAGTTCTTTGACTACGTAACAGTAATGCTAAATTCTCAAGTTTCCACTGTAGTTGAGGTTCATCTTTATTTTTCCCCCTCACAGTGAAGCAAAACAAACTGTTGACCAAGTTGTTGAACTGAAATAACACATTTCAGTTAAATTATTTCCATAATCCTGTTCACTATTGTGAATACACTTTAAGAAATGTAACAGAAGAGAAAGTTTACCAGTAGTTGGCTGCAATGGAATGAGCTGGAAAAAGACACAGTACCTACCTAACTAACTCTGAAGTATCTAATTAAAATTTAAGTAAACATGGGAATTAGGACAGCTGGAAGAGCCACTGGGAAACTCTCAAAAGCTCTATGCCTTGTACTTAAAAGGCAAGTAATAAATGACAGGAATTAATTTAGTGTGCACAAAGTATGGGAGTTCAGTGGCAAAGGATCACTGTTGCAAGGCCAGCTGGTGTATGCAACAGTGCACACGAACATCCTGTTTGTACAGGTAGGGGTCAGTGCTCAGCTTTATACTTTATGCAATCAAAGCACCTGTTTATAGAACCATAGCCTGTACTTAGCAAAAATGTTGTACTGGCTGCTGGAAGTTACCATCACTGCAGTACCTAAGTATTTAAATGCTAGGTGAAGTCATTGTGATTAATACTAAATATCTATTGAGGCATTAACATTTTTCAAAGTAAACAAATGGGTCACAGCCAATTGCATAAAGAATGCAAATGTATGGTAGGAATTCCTCTACCTCTGGGACCAGAAGGGTATGACTGTCAGCTCAGACCTGCCACAGACAAGACTAGCGCTACACTGGATGGCTGCCGCAGAAGGAAGGTACAGGGAAGCTAGAATATGACAGCCTCATCATCCTCCCAGGAATATCAACTGCTCACTATTCAAATTTGGCACATTTGGGCCTGAACCATGGAACTGGACAGATGCTTCGAGTCCCTGCAGGAACTGACCTGAGCTCAGGAAGTGTCTGAATGCACCAAAGGGAAAAGCAGGTATTCAAACTATCCAAGTCTCTCCACGGCCTCAGAGCAGTGTGGTCCAATAGCCTGATATCACTAAAAGGAAAAGCAGAGGTTCAAACTATCCAAGTCTCTATGGCCCCAGGACCACATGGCCTGAAAGCATGAACATTTTCTCTGATGGTTTTCCCGTCATGCTCCTCTTGTGCATGCCATATGGCCTGTACAAGATGCAGGTAGAGGATGCTATGCCAAGGAGTGAAAGGAAGAATGTTACTTTGCTTCCTCTGCATTCACACTAGATCATCTGGTGAATTGGTGAACTGTGCCCTAAATTAATTATAAGCACTTCCAAATTTTGCTAAAATAAAGCCGTGTGTACTTATTTCATACACTTTTTTACCAAATCAACCTGGTGTGTAAGAGACAGAAAGGACAGTTTTTCTGCCTTGTGAGTCTTCCTGTGTGCAGAAGGCGTAGGACACAAGAACAGCCACCTTGGTCCAACCAAATGAACATTCAGCATCCTGCCTCTGATAGGGCTCAAAACTATCTGCCTGAGAGATCGTGTAAGCACAGAGCAAGTGTATAGTCATCCTTATCCAAAATACCTTTGCAGCCCAAAGATTCTATGCCAGAGGTGACACCTCTGTGCTTAATAGCTGTTATCACTGAAACTCACAGCCTCTGGGCAGAAAACAGGCCCTGTGCCATTCACCTGACACAAAACTGCATTATTTCTGCAAGGCACATTCCTGCTGCTGCATATTCCTACAAATCACAAAAATGCAGCTTTTTGAAAGGGCACAAACAAAAAGGATTATGCCACAAAACTTTCTTGGAAGCCCTACAATAACAAATTTTTCAGATGTGGCCATCAGCTCCTGTGCCTGAGCACTCTCAGGTGAAATTAAGGGTTACTGTAACTCAGTTCACTGATTTTAAAGGAGTATTTCCCTCCAAGTTTGAATTACTCACAAAATCTTCCAACCAGAACCAAAGTTAAGATTTTCCCTACTTTGCATGACCATACAGGACATACCTCTTTGATGGAGCTGGGCCTGGCAAATGCAGATGCAAATTCATGTGCACAAACACTTCTCACAAGGTTTATGAAGGAGCTCCTCCAGCTGTGTATACGTATTACATTTGACTGAGATGGAGTTAATGTCCCCATAGTAGACCTCAGAAGTGCTGTGCCTTGTACCTGGTTCTCAGCCAAGGTTGACCCACCATAGCATGCTTCCGTGTACTCTCTGCAAGGGACCTGTAGCGGTGTAGAGACTGTGCCACAACGACAGGTTATCTTCTTCCCTGCTGTTACTCCATGAGAATGATGCATTTAAAACCCAAAACGGACCTGAGAGAAAAGGTCTGAGATCTCAGACATGCCAGCTCTGTATATAATCCCACCAGGCAAGACAGAAAAAGGTATGAGAGGGGGAGGAGGACCATATTCAGTTGGCCAAACTGCCAGGAAGAAGAGAAGCTTCATAACAAATATTTGCCATCTATCAGGGACACATGAAGGACTTTTTCAAAATATTTCTTGCATGCTTACATTACTCTACTTTGTTCTCCAGGGCATTCAGCTACACCAGCAGCTGAAGAAACAGTGCCATTAACTTGTAACACTAAGAATAAAGGTGACTTAGAACAAATAACAGTTACTAAAGAGATTGACCATTTTACTTCGTTATAAAAGACTCTGTAAAATTGCTCCAGCCCCGTTGCCTTTTTTAAGAAGCTCCAAAAACAAAAATTAAACAGAACAAAACAGAAAGTTTTTCGACCTGGCCTTAATTTAAAAACAAACATACAAACAAACAAAACCCAAAAACCCTCAAAGAAACAAGACTAATTTCAATTTGTTAGATATGGTTTCTCACTTCCATATGAAAAGTGCCACCAATTCTTCCTAGTTTTTGCTGTTGGCAAAGTGAACAACATTAAATGGGACAAAACAGAGCAAACAACAAAAAAAGAGAAAATAAAAGGCTCTTGTTTAAAAAGTCAATTCTGACTTTTATGTAGGATACAGAAGAGCTGTTAGGACAAAATGTCCTTTGAAGGCAGCACAAAAAGCTACTTCAAAACAGAGAATACCATTCCCATTTCACCTTATCACTGATTTATGGGAAAAGGGGACATTCTTTATAATATATTATGCTGATCTTTACACTGGATTACCACCCAGGCTGAAGACTGGATATAGACCTAATGTTTTAAGTAAGTAAATGTGAAAGGCTGAAAACAGGGGCCACTGTGAGGCAGAGAAGCACATTTACATCACACCAGTGAGGAAGAACTGGGAAGAGAACAACCGAAAACAGCTATGAGTCACTTGGATAAGGTGTGTTCAGCTACCCATAAAGAAAACATCTTGGGGAATTCAGGCTGCAGTGGTGGGGCTGTGTCAACAGCTAATATACAAAGCTGATTCCAGGTTATACACAACGTGGGAGATCATAAACATGCACTGGGGGGGGGTTGAAAAACAGACACAAAAAGGACTCATTCACTCTAATAAAACATCTTACTTGAACTTTTGTCCAGAACTGAAATGGAACCTGAAGTGTTCCTTTTACTTGATATTCAAGCAGCTTGGCTTTTTTCGTTTGTATCTTAATTTTACTTAACTCCTGTGAACTTTTGTACTTCCTTATTTCTTCTGAAGCAGTAACAGCACTGCTACAACAGTGGTTTTACAGCATTTCTTGTTCATTCCGAAAGAAGAAACACCATGAACCTGGCAAACAAATCTGTTCCTGTTTTTTCCAATGTTCAGATGCAAAGAGTACAATGCCAGGAGACTGTACAAATAAAGACATCTTCAGCTACATTGAAAGAAACTGTTAATACAAGGCTACTTTTTCATATTTTTGCAAAGTCCAGGAAGAAAGAACAAGCAGTTTGCCTGATTGGGGGAAAGTTCAAATAAGCATCAGAAAACTTTAAAAGTCATCTTCAATCTCGAGTAGTTTTTGTTTGTGGAACTGTCCTAGACACACATATTTGCCTAGAGCATACTGAAATGAGTATCATTTTTTTGTGATTCTGTCCATGCTACTTTAAAAGACACGGCTCCACTGCAGGAAGCAGAACAACAACAGCTGTGAGAAGAGCTACAGCACAGTGTTCTGCGCCAGCCAGGCTGTGAGCCCATGCTGCATCTTTCCCTGTAGTGCAAAATTCAACACTGAATGCTTTTACAGGAACATAGCAAAAAAAGGACGCTCAACTGTACTAAGACCTTGGCCTCTGCAAACACAATTGATACGCAGCTAACATAGCCAGGCATTTAGAAACAGAACTTTATGAAGCAGATTAATTGTATTATCTACTATTCAGGACAAGCACAAGGTTTGTCCCAAGCTCAGCAAAAAAGAAGGTTCAAACTTCAGAGCTGTTTACAGGCAAAAATGCAACTTGATCAGAGAAGGAATCTTACAACAGTCTTTGAAAGCTGAGGAACGCAAATGGAATGGAATTCACAGGTAATATGAGTGGAGCAAAATCCTAATCCATGTGTACTTGTAATCCTCAGTGGTGTTATTCAACTGAGGCTCACACACTTGAACCAAATCATTTCCCTGACAAAGCTGTTGCTACTTTGTAACTAGCCCAAAACTTTCAATATTTCCCTGTCTTCACAATTAAGCCACTATTAAAAGACAATACTGAACAAATCAGAAAGTATCTTTGTTCACGTCACGTTTATGTACCCCTTTTTTCCTTTCCCTCTGCAGTGTGAGTAAACATATCCAGTGACAGGTAAAGCAGCAATGAGCACAAACTGAAAGAGGAAATTTAATTTAAATTTAAGGCAAAAAAACCCTGTACTGTAAGGGTGATTGAACACTGGGACACATTGCCCAGAGAGGCTGTGAAGTCTCCATTCTTTGAGACATTCAATCCTACCTTGTCACAGCCCTGAGCAACCTGCAGTAGCTCGCCCTACTTTTAGCAGTGTGTTACGACTTGATTCTCTCAGCTGTTCTACAGTGAGTAAGTACAAGATGGACCAGAAGCAGCCTCTAACAGCACCTCTGCTGGCAGCTGCTTACCATATTAGCCTTTTTCCCTAGCTGAAGATCATACAATTGACCTCATCAATACCAGGAATAGTTTCTATTTATCTACTATGCATGTTCCTACCTATGTTGTTCAAGAATGCTTGGCTTTCAGCATTGAGTTTTCCAGCATC
Source organism: Bucco capensis (assembly GCA_013396975.1). NCBI lineage: Eukaryota > Metazoa > Chordata > Aves > Piciformes > Bucconidae > Bucco > Bucco capensis. The sequence goes on from VWZO01004909.1 coordinate 33,486, forward strand.
ATCTAGCCTCAACATTTCCTCAGTGATCACAACCAATGTAGTAAATGGTGCTTAAAGCATTAGAGAACTGGGGGCACATAAAAATAAACAAATAAATAACATAGGCTGGCTTTGCTATTCTTCTTTCTTCCCATTCATTCCTCACATCTGAATACTTCTTCCAACCTAGCTTTGTGCCTTATCTCACTCTTATTAAAGGTAATCATTTAATTATTATGGAAAACATTCTCTCCTACCTCTCACTTCCTTCTATATCCAGTCTCATTTCTCTTCAAAACTCTCCTAGAGCTAAATCATAATTCCCCCTCACAAACTAATACAGTCCCAAAACAGCATGACCTGCATATGGGCAAAAGTTCATAAAAAAGCAGGTAAGTGTTCATCTTTTGCTCATAAGAAACTAGAAGTGAAACTCTGGGCTCTGTAAGATGAAGTCTCACAATGCAAAAGTGGATGTAGACTGAATATGGGGTTAGGTCTCTGAAGTTTGTATCTTTAAGACTGACTCTTCTCTTCTGCCACTGCCTTGATCTAGGAGCTGTGGTACTCCTGTGAGTCTCAGCCCACATCAAGGTAGAGCCCTATTTCAACTCCCCTCATTTCCACTGCATCCATTATTAGTCTTATTTCTCGTCAGTCTCTTTCCATCTCAGCTCTAAGCTGTCCTCTACTCAGCATCTTCCTATTTCTCCATCTCATCTCACTTCAAACACACCATATATATCACCTGCTTACCACATATTTTTACTAGGAACAGACACAAGCCTTCTGATAGTTTTCCTGTGTTAATAATATCCATCAGTAGTCTGACTCATTAAAAGCTCTCAAGTTAGTAACTCCTCCTCTGCCTCAATCATTACAACTAACTTTGAATTTTGCAAATGCACCATGTCATAATTAAAAATTCCCCAGCTTCAGATTCGAGATGTCTCCCTAAATCCTTTGTTATATATGAGGCATGTTGGCCACTGGCTTGCTCCTACTGCAGAACTAGAGCTACATTCCTTTCCCATATCTTGCTTTTTAGCATCACACTCAGGAAATCCAAAAGCAGACAGGCACAGAACACTGAGACTTTGAGATCAACTTTTATATAATAAAACTGGAAAGCTGGAAATGCCTAACAGTATGTTCTGATAGGGTGACATAGCTCCAAAACAATGTTTTAAGAGACACCTCTTTAATTTATTGGAACACAAGAGAATAGTGGCTTAAATATTTTAAGATCTTTGTAAAATCCTTCATACAAAGTAACTTTCACAAATCAGTTCATAGGAACTCTCATTCTTTGAAGCACGTAAAGCAATTTGCTTTTTCAGAGTAAGATACTTAAAAGCATTAACCACTCGCTCTTTGAAATGTCCATGTGATAAGTAAATACTACTGCCCCCATTATAAAAGTGATGCATCTGAGATAGTTTCTATGGTCTGTCTGTGACTGCAGGGAGTATAAAGTCAATGCCAAACAATAAAAACAGCTTTTTGTATGTGGTTCAGATGAGCAATATCATTGCCTTTACATGCCTACTCATGAAAAATACTGCAAATTTGAGCACATTCATTTTTTTTTTCCACATTTATCTTACAACACTGACTCACATGAATTAATCCTTCTTTCATATTCTGCTCACTGACTAAACAATGAAAAGTTCTGAAGACATTAAAAGGATCAACACCCACAGAATCAGCAACTGGGTAGGTACAACACATCACAAAACCATTTCTATAGGTCCAATTGAAACTCAAAAAGTTCAGTTTTTCAGTGACTTGATGAGGGTCAAGCAGTAGGTGTGATCCCAAGATACAAACTGATCTCATTAATTATCTGGCAAACAAGGAAAAATTGTTCAGGAAGTATTCACTGAAAGCTTATTGCAGACCAGCTGAACATTAGATCATATCTGTCAAACTAGAGGTCTTTGCTGAAGATGTAAAGCTTTTATTTTGTTCTTGGTTTAGAATTTAATGCAGTAAAAGCTACTCTAACTACACTTCATTCTTCTAGTCTGTAAGAAACTCAGTTGCTTAAGGAAGTGTGATAACAAGAGTTAATAATAAGCAGAAGAGCTCCCTTTTCTTGTATCAGTATGTCAAACCACTTGGGTAAAGTCATCTGAACTCTACAAGATCCCAAATCTTCAATCACCAACGTGAATGAAGGGTTCGTTTGGAAGTCTCTTGCAATCACCCCCTCTCCCACAAGAACATGGAGCCAAGTAAAATGGATTAAAGCACAGAATACAATAACCATTTGCTTACAGACAAGTAAGACAGTTAAGATTTTCTCCTGCTGGTCCTGAAGTTACATCCAAAAGAAAATACAAAAGCCTCAATAAATGGTCACGTTCAGATAGAACGGCACTCCTGCAGGAATAAACAAAGCTTCTAATTAGAAATGTTTCCAAGGAAGTTCATAGCCCAGCACAGAAGTTAGAGAAATCGTATGACAACAAAAGGTATCCAAAAGTAGGAGAAAATACACTGTTTTGACTTTAGCAGACAAAATCCATGGGTGTGTTCGTAACTTTTAATTAGCTCAGTGAAAGTGCACAGCATCCTGACTGACAGTCCAAATTTTGAACTTACACTCAAAAGTGATGACAAGCAGCTACCAAGAGCTTGAAGGAAAGGTAGTATTTTGGGTTGTTTGTCCTAAAAGGGACACTGTTGTCTTTCTTAGATCAACCCACACGATCTCACCACTTGATCAGAGAAAGACAAATACCTGTACTCTGGACTGCACAGACTTGAAAGGCTGTGAAAGGAGTGAAGCACTTATAGTCAGGACTATGGTAGATAGTTCAGAGAGCACTTGAGGAAGCAGAAGCACCTTTCAAAGCACAACAATAACATAGCTGTCACTGCCTAAGAATGATGGGAATTTCACACTGTTTATTCCTTTACCTTTGCACTACTGCATACAGCTCAAAGCACTGACTGAAACTTCATACAAACATAGGAAAAAAAGCCCTTCTCACCTCATAGGGTTTAAGTACACGTTTTCTTCTACCAGATTCTATTTGCTAGCTTCTTAAATGACAAAAGGAGCAGCTTTGGGGAAGAGTGGGTTCTCTCCCCTTTCTGGCTTTGGTAAAACCTACAGAAACCTCATCTCTACAGTAAAGCAGCTGTGATAATAATCCTGTCCATAACCATCCATTTCCAGCTTTCCTAGTAAGCAAGGAGCACTAAGGCTATTGCCTTGTCGCTGTAATAGGGACATCCTGTACCGAAATTTACTACAGCTCAATTCAGCAAAAATGTTTTCATCTTTTTAAATGAATTACACTATTTCACTTTATCCACTAATTTACTGTTCATCAGTTTCCTCCATACTTCCATTCATGCTTAGTGGTATGCTGCTATGTTAACATTCTCAAACTGTATATCTGGTTGGTTATGCTGCAACTAGTTGTCTATTTACATTTATTTTTCAAAACAGGAGGCAGAATAAAACAGCACTAGAATTTTTTCTTCCACAAATCCTGTAAGGGAGTTCACAAACCTCCCCCTGCCCTTTTTACCTCAGTTCCATTGTTATTTTTCAGATTTGTAAAGTGGTTAGATGGAGTCAGAAATACATACAAACTGCTAAGAGCTGTCTTGGCAGGTATCAGTAAATTCCCACCATAAGCACTTTCACATCCTCTAGCAAGCAAGTCAGCCAAGGTGTTTTAAAAGAGCAACCCACAAATCTTAATGAATATATTTAAGAAATTAACTGAAGCTTTCATCATTTATGCTGCAGCATTTTGCGAAGGTCTAAAAACCTGACCTCCAGACTGCAGCAACCAAAAGAAGCTTTTCACACAATCATCAAACCTAGTATGAGAAGGTGTTTAAAATGAGAATTATGTTTCACTGGCTACTCTGATAAATTTTGCAATGAAAGTTGTGAAGTCTAGTACAACGTGAGTTTACCCACGGAGCAGAAAAAGCAGTATTAGGTTTTTGTACTAACACTATTTTAAGACTCTTACAGCACAGGTCACAGACCAGTTCTGTACGAATACTGTTCCTGATGTCAATCATCAAAAACTGCTCTTTCCTCTAGCTCTAAAAGACAGAATGAAAAGAAGCAAGTCAGGAATTAAAACAATTGCCCTGTACAGTGCAATGCATCTCAACCAGAATCCAGAACATCTCACCATTGTTTTTTTTTTTTCTTGTTACTAGAAATGAATGAGTGCTTTGCTTGTTCTCCTTACCTGCAAAAAACACTCTATTACTACAAATTGGAAAGGTAAACTAGGTGAAACGAACATATTCCAAGTTGTCCCCTCACCTCAGGTATACAAAATGAACATAGAAGCCAAAAGACAGCCTAAGTTATTTTATACAACTCTTCAACAGTTCTAGATAAGAGATTGATCAGTACTGCCAAAATATTGGAAGCTCCTAGAGGACCTGGTGCTCCCTATTGCATAAACTGGACTCTTTTTTACTCAGTATAGTAAGAGAAAAAAAGACAAGAGGGGCATGGGAGCTCTGCGGCAGTGCTTCCAGGTACAGGCAGCTCTGATGCAGCATAACCCAGATACAATCACCTGCTCCACACCTCTTTCTGGGGATACTATCACTGTCTGTTCCACACTCCAACCATGCTCAAACTCTTTAAATGCAGAAGGATTCACCAAGGACATAGTCTAAGAGGTGGGCAGACAATGCCCATGCAAAAGATGGGATGAACTGGAATTTAGAAATACCAGGCATAAAATAATGTCTTCAAGAAGCTGCAGATGCCTGCTGTCAACCCAAATGGGGTGAAAATTTCCTCCCTTTCATAAAATTCCATAATCATATGCAAGTTGCCTTCCATCTGCAGGCTTATTTAGCAAAAGTCATTTACTTTTTCCTGTAGTTCTTTGAGCCAATCTGCTGCTGATAGTAAAGATTCAACCATCTACCAGTTTGAGCTGAAACAAAGCCAAGCATTACCAAATTTTCACAGAGGCACTCCCTACAAGACAGGTTGATTGCCTACTTAGACATTTCTGTTTCTGATTTTCAGTGGAACATTTTTTCCATGTACATGGTTACATAAAAAATACCACTGAGTGCCAGTTTGACTGCTCTAGTCACCAAGTGACTATTTTGGGTTTTCCGAAACTGCTTGCAGAAGAAGGGTGAGGAGATGTTTAATGACAAGGTATCTGAAGTGACTGTGTTGTGTTTCTCAAAAGAAAAATTAAGCACAGCCTTTTGTGCACTTCTGCCTGACATAACCCTTCTTATGACTGCAAAATATTCATTAATATTTTGGGAAATATCTGAAAAGAAGAAATCTTAAAATCTTCTTTCGGAAATATTTTCAATGGCAATCTGGATATTTTACTCCTCCCCACTTCCTTACTAAGACTGTTTATTGAACCACGAACTATAATACAATGTTTGTATGCTAAGCTGGGACTAATTTTGCTGAATTCATTGAATTCAATGGCAAACAACTCAAGGAGCTCACAGGTAGCTGACTTGATCCTTTTATTCAGAATTTGCAAGATACACATTTTAAACACATTGTACCAATCAATACTGACTGCAAAAAAAGTACTGACTGCTTTCTTTTCATCATGCTCAAACATCCCAGGTTGCCTATCTTCATTTATGAATCCTCAATATACATTTAGGCTTCTGGCTTTTCAGAGCAGGTAATATTTATTATCAGTCTGGGTAGTCCATATCAATTCGGTGTTCTAATCTCAGGTCTTCAAATACTGCTTTAGTATAAACTCAATAATACTGATGAAGATAAATGAGGACAGTGTTTCTGGGACTTTGGAGTATAGACAGATCCAGACTGTGAAGCTCAGGTGTGAATGCAAACTTTGGAGAAGCTTGAGGTTCAATTCAGAGACAACTGAAGCTCACTCCTTTCTAATGAAACATCCAAGAGTTCCTTGTAGCTCACTGTGACATTTCACCAACACCACACTTACCATGCCTGTGATTAGTTTTTGAAGGAGAGTACCTGAACTGTGAACTCATTTTACTGATCCTCTTAAGCATCTCTCATCAAATTTAGAGAATGAAATAAATACCATATATGAGGTTGCTGCCTTTTCATAACTTCATGCAGTCATTTCCCTGAAAGTGTATCACAGAATCATAGAATCATAGAAAGGCCAGGTTGGAAAGGACCCTAAAGATCATCTAGTTCCAACCTCCCCACACTGAGCAGGGATG
>VWZO01004909.1:39788-51103 GCA_013396975.1 Bucco capensis
CCCAAATGCAGGACCTTGCATTTTGACTTATTAAACTTCATTTTATTCTCTTGGGCCCACTCATCAAGTTTGTCCAGATCCCTCTGGATGGCATCCCGCCCTTCTGACATATCAACCACACCACTCAGCTTCGTGTCATCCGCAAACTTGTTGAGTGTGCATTCGATACCTATGTCCAGGTCGTTAATGAAGATGTTGAAGAGCACAGGTCCCAAGACAGAGCCCTGAGGGACCTCACTCGTTACTGCTCTCCATCTGGACAAAGAGCCATTGACCACGACTCTCTGATAGCATCCTTCCAGCCATTTTTTTATCCATCGAACAGTCCACTCATCAAATCCGCATCTCTATCATTACTAAGATATGGTATCATATGGTATCATTACTGAAATATGGTCTACATGCAAAATTCTGAAAAAAAAAAAACTACTGAGATCAAAGTTCTGACCAGGCAAGAGCATTATTTTTGTAAGAAAGGTTGTACCTGAAGATAATAAAAACAACTACCACGTAGGGAGCTTCCTGGAAAGTAACTTAACATGTTACCACACAAAATACAACTTTGTGCATTCTCCCTCAGGGTAGAGTTTACTTCCTAGTTCCTCTAATAATGTCATATTGAAATAGTTAATGCAAATTTTGAAAAACTTAACAAGCATTCAGCTTTAATGAACTAACGTAAGACATTTTTTCATTGTTGTTTCTTACTTACATTACACCTATTTTGGCTCTCACAATGTAATTCAGAAAGCTTTAGATAAAAACACAATTTACACCGAACTTTTGTTCAGTTGCATACCTCTATAGCTCTATTCTGCTGGCTCCTTGTTGCTATTCAGTATATTTCAAAATGACTGTCCTCTTTTAATGCTACTCGAAAGAGCAGAGACTATGTCATATTAGAAGGAGGTGAGAGAAAAGGTTACCATTCCAGCAAGCTAATCAGCACCAACTACATTTCTGGTCTGCTCAAATCTCATTTGTTCCACGAACTCTCTTCTAAATAGAATACAGAAACATAAAATACACAGTAGGTATGTCTGAAAAGAGCACTCATCAAAGCCAAGTAGGAGGTACCAAAATATATATACATGTGGTACTGTATCATAAACACAGCTGAGAGGAAGGACGTGTGGTTAACAGGAGCCTAACAAAAGATTACTTACCACTGTCTTCTCAGACCTTCATCTACACATCTTAAGAACAAAAGCCCATCTCTTTTAGCATAGAGCAAAGCACATTCCAGTCCTTCCAACAAGACAGTGCAGTTTTGTTTTTATACAATTTCACTCACATTGCCAGACACTGACCGGTGGTATCAGTAAAATAAAATGGTAATGGAGTTGTTGCAGGTACCTCCATGCTACATATACCTCTACACGGCTGTAAAATAAATAAATGAATAAATAGAAGGACTGAGGTTTCCCCCTTCCACAGGCGCATGAGCACTAGCTGCTCTCTCCAGCTGCTGCTTCCCAAGATACAAACAGAACCTCAAGAAAATGCATCTGTCAGAAAGGACCAGTATGACAGATTCACTGAAAATGCACCTTTGGCTCTTGCCATCGCTTCCCCTTGAATCTATCACCTTAACATGGCATTGTAATATGGATTGAACTACCTCATAGATTCTCATCAAATTGTTGTTATCAAACTCATATCAGAAACATTTTATTTTCTAACTTTTTCCTACCTACACTGACTAAAGTAATATTTTATTCCAGGAACTGTCCCAGTGGATTTTGCAGTAGAAGGGTGAGAAACGGAGTTTGAACTTAGAAAAGACAAATACAGAAGAGTTTGATCCAAAATTTTATACTCTGTCTACATCTGCCTCTGCCCTTACCTGATGAATAAACAAAACACTAAATGTGACAGCACTTAATTTAGTTATTTTGACTGCTGTCAGTGAAGAAGCCTATAGTATCAGGTCATACAACCCGCAAGAGTTCTGGAAAGTATAAAAATACAACCCTGCTTACCTTTCATTCCAAACTTAGAGTGTCTTCCAAACTTCAGAATAATGAGCATTATTACTAAGCCAGTGCACACCAGTGCTGCAATTCCCACCACAACATATACCTAAAAAAACAATAAATAAATATCTGCTTGTTTTGTTCTACCATGAACTACCTTTAAAGACATTCAGCATACATTCAGATTAACTGAGTTAGGTAAAGAGATTCATTTCAATTGGGAAATGCACTCAGATCAAAAAGCACAGAAAACAGACACTTAGTGAGGTTTCTTCTATCCTGCAGAGAACAGAGATTCAGACAGCTCTAAGAACAACTTTTTCAAATCCATATTCAACACAAATATCAAAGGCAGGTAGAAGTGAGTGCAGATCATCCCTTTCCCTTCCAGCAGAATAGCATGTTATACGAACAAAGAGGAAAAAGAGTTTTACTCTGACGGCAGCTGATGGTACAGAGTGCCCAAAGTGGCTGTGGAGTCTCCATCCTTGGAGATACTAAAACCAGACTGGACACAAACCTGAGCAACCACCCTCGTCCTGCTTTAAGCAGGGAGCACTGGACAATAGGATTTCTAGAGGTCCCTTCCAACCTCAGCTATTCAATGATTTTGTTATCAGACAAGATAATTTTTTATCGCAGTGTCCCAACTCAAAGTCCACTCTGTGGTTCATAAACACACAAACTCTCCACTGTGTGCTGCTTCTCAGAGTCACTGATGCAGAGAAGCTGCAATATCAGACGGGCTGGCCACCCACTACTGGTTTCCAACAACTCAGTTCAGGAGAGTACAAGAGGCAAGGCAGCAAAGGAAGAGGCCCACCAGTTCAGCTGCTTATACTAAAATCTACTGCAAATTCAAAAACCTACCTGAAACCATATTTTAAAAGCATATAATTAGAATTTGAAAGTTCATTGCAGCACATCCTCTCTGTAAGGAGGAGCTGAATCCACGACTGGAATTGAAAAAAAAACAATCTTCAAATTACCTTGGATACATTTGCTTTGTATTTGTTTTGTAAATAAAGAGTTGCTCTCCTCGGGTAAAATTAGAAGAAAAGTCTTAGGCTAAAATATTACAGTTAGTTGTTCAAAAAGCATGAAACAAAATAGCAACTTTCCATGAACTGAAACATGATTCACACTTTCAAAAAACAGGAGGAGGACAAGAGTGAGAAGCACTGAATTTTTTTCCCTTTTTTCTGAGTTTCCATCACAACACAGTAATAGCTCTGATGTTCTGATAGCTCAGGGTCCTATTACAATCTCTGTGGTTTTGTGAGTTATATAGGCAGAATGTCCTCCAAGATTACAGATCAGGAAACAATGTATATACTTACAGTGATGCTATCTTCATTCTCTTTGTTGGAAACATCCGTAGAAGTGATTTGATTACTGTTATTTGTGGTGTCTCCAAGATCATTAGGCGTGGTTTCATACTCTTAGGAAAGGAAAAGAGGTTGCTTTTATAATTTTGGAACCTTAGAGGGGAAAGGGTTGTCTTTATTATTTCTGTCCTGTAAGATGATAAGGCCACTAACAACTCTGGGACTTCTACCACAGCATAAGTGGTGACAGTGACATAACTGCCATCAAGGGGATGGGTTTGGTATCAGTTTTGCATACACTGGCACATATTAATTTTATTGTTATTATTTTAACTAAAGTAGTTTTGGTTTTCTTTTTCAACCTGTAAGTCGCTTTCCCTTACTCTCTTTCTCTTCCCCTTGGGAAGACAGAAGGGTTAATGGAGAGCATCTGTCACTCATCTAGTGGCTGGCCCAGCCCTAAGCCCCTGACAGAGCTAAAGTAGGCCACATTAGTAGGCTGGTGTTGTGTTGCCATTCCTCACTGTATAACTGTGAAGGGTTTGAACTTGTGCCAGATCTTCAAAGCCTCTTGAAATGGGTGAGCCAGGCAAGGAAAACATGCACAACAGCTATCCAGCCAAAATCGGGTGATTCCGCGTTAAATAAATTCCTGTTCATTTCACTAAGAAATTCTGACACAGACATGGAGCACTCTGACACAGACAGGGTCACGCGTCTTAACTTATGCTGTGTTGGACTCATATCGCTTCAGGGCCAAGTTCTCCAGCACCATGTACCTCATGCAGCCACCTGTGACTACACCAACTGCAGTGAATCACAGCTGAGGCTGGGATGTATTTTGCAGCCATTTCACAACATGCCTGGTGGTTGGGATACAGAGAAAAGCAGTCACACCAGCACCAAGGGGGTCACACTGCATAATCCTGTGGGGGCTTGTCTGATAAATGTTTACAACCACCTTAGAAGTAGGAGCGTGGCATGAAGACATAAACTTGAAGTCAAAGAAGCTGGTTTTGCATTTGATTTCCTACTCAGCCCCAGGTGAGTGGCTCTATTTCTCTCAATTCCCAGAGAGGCACAGGATGTGGCCAGATGTGCCACGGAGGTAAGCTGGAGGCACCAGTGACTGCTACATGCTTGTGACAGGCAGCACCCTGTGCAACCAGGACTCCCCCCTGACAAATGACAGCCTGCTGCAACCTCATTAGTTCTTCTGTTGCCCATTGTATGCTCAAAATACACCACAGAAAACATGTGAAAAACACCTCATATGGAGCACAGGACATAGAAGGTCAGTTCCCAAGAGACAGGATAAATGCAGTTAACAAAGGGCTTTTGGTAACACAGAGATGAACTCAAGGCCAAGGTCCCCTGCCCGTTTCCATCACCTTCATCTCATCACAGTCTGGCTCTACCCAGCTGTGAGCCCATGGCCTGGCCTCAGCCACAGAGCAGTGCTAGGGTCTGAGCAATGGGATGCGTCTGGTGGCTAGACCCTGCCCAGACAGACCCCTGTAGAGAGTCCCTGGCCCTGTGGCACCCCGATGCTTGCAGGGAAGTACCTACAGCTCCTCTAGCCAACAGATTGACAGATACACTTAGTGCCCAAAAGGATCAAATCCTCTGATGCTGCCTGCACCCTTTACAGTAAGCACATCTGCAACGTGATTAGCACAGGGCTGTGAAAAATGCATTTTAAAGGAAAGACTGTGGGGCAGAGAGGTGAGGGACTGGTGCTTTAGATCTTCATTCCAAAATAATCTAAATTGTGGGTAACCTGGTTAGCATAGAGACAGAGTGGTTTGAAAAGAAGTCACAAAAACTGCTCAGTCTCTGAGGAGAGCTCATCCCAGAGGTCCCACTGTCAGCCATGTAGGCAGTGGTTTTTTGAAGAAGTATAGCAGTTCCTAGACTTTACAGCCAGCCTCATTTAGTCACCTCACTAACTGGACTTCTGAATTTGGAATAATTAAGAAAAACTCTGAACTACAATGTGTTTTTTAAAGCAAGCACTGAGTCCCTGAAACAAAGATTAACAACAGCAGTTTCAAACAGCAGAAAGAAAGGGCAGGAATAAATAGGAAGACTGCTTCCATCACAACTAGGTTTTGCAGGCAGTTATTTGCTAGGCCAACTCAAAGTGCCCATCTCTACCCAACTCTATAGAAGCAAGCACTCACATGGTTAAAGCCATACACAGGCATCAGGATCTTGCTAAAGAGCTGAGAAACAAGACCTTCATGCTTACAATTTATATAATAAAACACACGTAAGAAATCGTGCAAATCATCACCAGCTTCCCACCCTCCCCCCTCCAAAAAAAAAAGATAATTTGGAAAAAGAAGGAGGGGAAGCTATCCTTTAGCATTTTTAAGCACTTAAATCCAAACTGATGCTTCAATTGCGCATTTGCTTAAGTGCAATGACATGGAATGGAATCAAAGCAATAACATTTAAATCATGTTAAGGAAACTTGAGTCATGGGCCATTTCATCCTAATTTAAAGTACCTAAAAAGGATCCAGCTTCTACTGGAAGTTAAAGGGTGTTTGAGTATGTTGATTAGGATGGACTTTCCTACTCACCAGAAGTATTCAAGAAGTATCATGTAAACTAGCCAGTTACTTTTCATTCTGCAGCTTCTGTTGTAGTACCAGATATAGACCAAAGCATTTTGCCTAATTGAAAACCTAATGTGAACACTGTGTCATCAAATCTTCTGGCACACATTCAGATATCACTGAGCTGATGGTCTGCTTATGCAAGAGATTAAGGGAAGGTACAAGTGTGTGAACGCAGCAAAATAAATTGTCTACAGGAAAACTTACTTGTGCCAATCTCACTTTTAAGTGGGATTTAGAGGTACATTTTTGGAGGCAAAACAAATATGGAATCATCCCTGAAAAAATAAATCAAGTTATATAAGGAGGAATCACATACTCTTTCTCCTCCAAGAAATGTCTCCAAAAGGTTCACAAAATCTGCCTGTGAGCTTTATCAGGTATCTGTCATCCTACAGGATCAACTGCAACCATTTGTAGCAGTGGATTTATGCTTCTTCTATTGTGAAACAAAAGCATTAAAGTAAAACATCATATGGCCCTCATGTATCTTAAATAACATAAGGCAGGAGAAAAATCTAAAATACAAAGTACCTTTTAGAATTTTGTTATAATATGTGACATTTCAATTTAACTGAGTCTAACATTCAGTCTTTTCATGGTTTCAATTCTTTCATTTCTATCATTAAAGGAAAAGAAAAAGAAAATCAAATATATACCATACACATCTGGTTCCACAATTGGGTCACTACCTGTACATGGGGAAAGAAAAAAAAAAAAAAGAAAAAGCTTTGTAAATAGATTGAAAATGCAGGAAGAGTAAGAGATTCTTTAGATTTTTTTCAACAGTTGACATGTTATTTGCAATAGCAATGACCAGTGCCTACACAAACACAAAGCAACACCAATATATTGCAGTAACTGTTTATCAGATGACATTTCAAACCATTTTATTTCTATCCCAAAGGTTAATCTTTTGCTTCATGTGAAACAGCTAATGCACAAGGCACTAGCTCTGACAAAGACAGGCTAGAATCTTTCCAAGTGGCAAAAACTCTGTTTCCCACGGTTAATGTGTATCTGGAATAGGTGCAGTAGTAACTATTCCTGTTGAAAAATCAGCGGTAAAATTCTCCTTGACCTTAAATGGAAGCAGACTTCAGTAAGCATTAACAATTGCTGGTTTTTATCTCGTCAAAAAGTTTTGCTATTAAATGACTGTGAGAGCAAACTGGTTTAGCTGTCAGCTGGTAAGTTAAGAGCTAGAGGTAGCAATGACCTAAGCAGCACCATTTCATTTGCTCGGTAAAAGGATGCTTCCAAGAATCCAGTTGCACAGAACTCTCACCAAAAGAGATATCTCAGAAGCCAGCCTTTACACTTCTCCAAATTCTACTGGTTCCAGTTTTCAGCTTCTTCTAATTATTGCACATATGTAAGGCTGGGAACATATGTGAGTATAATGCACAGAATGCCCCCTGAAATTAAGGTACTATTAGACTGCTCATGCTTTGCAAGATACTTGTGTTGTATTTCAACATACTCGTTCACTCAGGTCTATAATGTATTTATAGCATAGCTTATGTAGTAGGCTCCTAATCATCTCTTCCATATTTTTACTGTTTATTTTTGTTGGTTTGGAAATAAAATTAACAAATAGTTACACTCTATAAGGATGAATAAAATTTCCAAAAGCATAATTCTGTTTACAGTATTATACAGAGAATCCATAGAAGTAGCATTACACTAAAAAAAGCCACTGTGAAGTATGATCAGAACACCATTGTTTCTGCTTATGCCAGCACTGTCAGAATCCTGAAAATAAACAGTTTAAATCTATTTGCAGAATGGGAGTAGATAACTAAATTTATTTTTAACTGCATGTGAAGATATTCCAGTATCCATAGATACAGGTTAATAAATGTCGTAAGAACTGTCATGTCAATCTGCAGAAATAAAAAACAAGTGAAGAAAGTTTGTACTGTCTGTCCTCAAGCAACTTCTGACCAGGGTTTTCTGTCCATAAAGGTTCATGGATTCACTTTTTCTAATATAAAACATTCACCTGCTGAAAGATAGTATTTCTAATTTAAATTTTGTAATCTGAAGGGAAAAAAAAAAAACACACCAACAAAAAATTCTCAGGGCTTTATTCCTGAGTTGAATGACAACATTTTTGTTACTGATTACCAAAAGTGGGATACTCAGATTAGTTCAACTTGTAACTTCTGCCACAAATACAAACTATGAAGTTACCAACTCGATTCAAATACCCTTTACACAACTAACTACTCACTTCAAATAAAGTTGCAAGAAACAAGATGTTGGGTGAACCTCACTCCTAATTAATATTCCCTACATAAAAAGGTATCTAGCCAATCATCAAAACATCAGTTGAAGCTATTTTAACATTAAACTTCACCACAGTAATTTTGCATTTTTATACATAATTATTTAAGGCAAACACAGATTAGCATTGTTGGTTTGGCTCTTTTAGAACACGTTTTTATGTAAATAAACTGATAAGATACTTATTCTATTCACTCATCTTTATAAACTACATTCAACTACTTTTGAAGCAGGCAGACCTGCTTCTTTCTTTATAAAGTTGCCATTTTCAAACTAAAGCAGCAGCAAAAGACTCAATCAAAAAAAATAATTCTGTGAAACGGTCCCATGTTGTTACATCACACAAGCAAGAGGCTACCTGTAAGGCATATTTCTTTGACAAGATACTTTGTGACTTGGATTCCGTGAGCTGAATTTTAGAGTAGACAGCTGGTTGATGAATAAGCTTAATTAAAAATACTTATTATTCGTAAAAATCTCTCCCACATTCACTAGCTGGTTTGGATCAGGTGTGAGAACAGTCTCACAGCATTATTAAACATGAACATTTCTTGTGTACTGTTTGCTGCAGTGTAGTCTCAAATAATCATCTCTAGAAAAAACAGCTTCACACAAATCCAAGAACTTCAGAAGATTAAAGCTAGTTAAGAATCTAGCTAATCAAATATGAAATTTATTCTTCCAGGCCTTCATATTTAAAACTCAGTCTTAATTTACAACTTTAACTGTATTACCTTCAACTCAGCCCAAATCCCACTGTGCTATCTGCTTTCCTCTCCTTTATACCTGCATCCTCAGACTAGTAAAGAAATGTTCTGTGAGTAGCATGCTGGAAGTTGAAGCATCTTAGTACAAATTATGTCTTTGTCATGTTTGATGCAACTTTGAAAGTGGAGTATTACACTGCTGATGACAGAACACACTTCAGACTTAGTTATATTTAATTTAGATTGACATGTGAATTACAAGTGAGGGTTTTTTTTTAAAATTTTCTGTTGTTTTTACCTTCAGAGCATTTGCCTGTAAGTGATGCAATAACCAGAGAATCAGTTTAAAGCTCAGTGAGTATACCCCACCCCATGAAACATCAGGACTGGTATTTAATTCAGTCATGAAGGCATGGGAATGAACACAACACCAGGGTGTGGGCCTTAATCTTTATGCTTCATTGTACAATACATGGCCTAAAGAAGAAACTACACAGTAACCACAGCACTGAAAAAGCTTTTTAAGGTTTGAAAAAGCCTGACAGTGCTTTAAATAGTAATAGTTTAAAATAAAAATTGTAATACAGTGCACAGAGAATTCTGTTTTTTTAACATTTGCTTTTATGCCAGCTTCAGTGGAGGAGACAACAACGTTGTGATGTTTTCTAAAGCTCATACCATGATTCTTATAGGAAAAAAACCAACATGATATTGAGGAAATTAAGCAGATAAGCAATTTCCCTTGCTGTTAATTTTTAACACTGGCTTGGTGCTATCCACTACGCATGAACTCATTTCTAATGTAGTTACATCCTGTCTACATATAGCCCAGTTTCCTCTGTACTCCTTTTCTGAAGCTTAATCCACCACAGAGCGCATAAATGCATAAGAACACAGCACAGATTATCCTGGGAGACCTATATTCCTTATGAGTATAAGAAGGATGGAATAAATGTCTTTCTAACTTGGAGAAAACCTACCATTTTATTTACTGATTTCAAAGGCCACAATCAAGAAATTTTCAGTGTATAAGGGGGAAGCGTAAAACAGAACAAAATGGATTTGAATCAAAGACAAAAAAACCGTAAAATCACCTAAATGTATCAGAGGAACAGTCAGTCTGTTAAGAAAATGAAGCCAGGTTTATATTAAATAATCAGGGTGTAAGAGAACTTCCATTGTACACAGAACATCTATGAGGTGAGCTATTTTACTGTACAATTATAATCATAGAATCATAGAATGGTTTGGATTGGAAGGGACCTCTGGAGGTCATCTAGTCCAACCCCCCTGCACTGGGCAGGGACATACCCAACTACATCAGGTTGCCCAGAGCCCTGTCAAGCCTTGCCTTGAATGCCTCCAGGGATGGGGCCTCAACCACCTCCCTGGGCAACCTGTTCCAGTGTTCCACCACCGTCATAGTGAGGAACTTCTTTCCAATGTCCAGTTTAAATCTACTCTTCTCCAATTTAAAACCATTGCACCTTGTCCTTTCACTACATACAATAATAATGCAGTATTAGAGGATGCCAGTACCTGAAATCATTATATGATTCTGTAATAAGTCTATTTAAGAACTCCAGAGAATAAAAGAGGAAAGGAGCACTAAGGACAGTAGAAGTAAATAAAACCTGGAAAGTAAAAGACTTGCCTTCTCTTCCACTAAAGCTGATGATAGGGAAAAAATACAAACCATATTTTTACCGTCTGCAGCCTCTAATGTAGGAGAGAGAATCTAAATACTGACTTTTTTTCCTGCCAGATAACATCAGCAGTACACACTGCAGTTTCAAAAAAGGCTATTTATATCCCATGATATAAACAGTCAAAGGTACAGACATGTTCATATTTTCAGATATGGCTGGGCAATTATTTGTGCAAAAAAGCCTCTATTCCCATTCAGCTGTGCAAGGTCCACTCAAGACTTTTTTCCACATATAGCAATATGCTTACATGCATGCCTTCTTATTCTTACATTTACTTCACATATGGTTTTAGAGATATGGAGGAAAAAATAAAACCATGGTGAATATCAATCACTCACAGTAGTCCCTGTAGTTCAGTGAGTTATTCCGCTTTGAGTCTGCTCACATAGCACTTAAAGGGCTAAGGCACAGTCCTTAGAGTAACTGAAGAACTGCCTAACCAACTTAATCTCGTTCTATGACTGGGTGACCCGCCTGGTGGATCAGGGGAGGGCTGTGGATGTGATCTACCTACACTTCAGTAAAGCCTTTGACACAGTCTCCCACAGCATCCTAATGAAAAAGTTAGTAGCTCATGGCTTGGACAAGTTCACTCTTGACTGGGTTAAAAACTGGCTAGATGATCGAGCACAGAGAGTGGTTGTGAATCGTGCCACTTCCAGCTGGTGTCCAGTGACCAGTGG
>VWZO01004909.1:55655-79383 GCA_013396975.1 Bucco capensis
AAAAAAATAAAGAAGAAATAGCAAAAGAAAGATCACAACTTGGACTTGGCACAGTTTCCCCAAACCGTTTTAATTTCTTGTTCTTGATGATGACTGATGCTTTTGAGTGGTTTTATGGATTAGATAAAAATTTAAAAATAAAACTAGAGCTTTGCAGAGCTCTTATTTATGACAGCTGGAAGACAGGCTAGTCAAATTCTACACAGGCCCAACACAATGACCTCAAGGAAGAAAGTACAAAGATTACACGATCCTAGAGGTCCTGTCTCTTCTGCACTGCAGGAACAGTTTTGGAAGTACACATCCAGCACTTTGTACAGACCAGGAAACTTTAGGCAGTCTGCACCATCATGAATGCAGGAAAGTCAATGCCATAAAACTGTAAATAAGAAAGGGTCTTGCCCACTCTGTAAACAATGTCAATTTAACAGATTGGCAGCTTAAGATCTGCTTATAAAGAATCATAGAATCATAGAATGGTTAGGGTTGGAAGGGACCTCTGGAGGTCATCTAGTCCAACCCCCCTGCACTGGGCAGGGACATCCCCAACTAGATCAGGTTGCCCAGAGCCCTGTCAAGCCTCGCCTTGAATGCCTCCAGGGATGGGGCCTCAACCACCTCCCTGGGCAACCTGTTCCAGTGTTCCACCACCCTCACGGTGAGGAACTTCTTCCTAATGTCCAATTTAAATCTACTCCTCTCCAGTTTAAAACCATTGCCCCTTGTCCTTTCATTCCAGGCCTTTGCAAACAGGCCCTCTCCAGCCTTCTTGTAAGTTCCCTTTAAGTACTGGAAAGTCACTAGTAGGTCCCCCCAAAGCCTTCTCTTCTCCAGGCTGAACAATCCCAGCTCCTTCAGCCTGTCCTCATAGGAGAGGTGTTCCAGCCCCCTGATCATTTTTGTGGCCCTCCTCTGGACCTGCTCCATCAGCTCCATGTCCTTTCTGTATTGAGGGCTCCAGGACTGGACACAGTATTCCAGATGAGGTCTCACCAGAGCAGAGTAAAGTGGCAAAATCACCTCTCCTTAAACAACACTTCCATCAGAAAGAACTTAATCATTCTATCTCCACTGTGCACACAGTCTAAAGTAGGGACACAAAATATAAAGATCTCAAAAAACAAAATTTGCCCTGTCTAGATGATTTTAGGGGAAAATTATCAAAATTCACTAAAAAAACCCTGCTATTCTTTTTAGTAAAATCTTCACTTCCATTTCCAAGGCCTCCTGTTATTTCTTTCTTTGTTGAAGGAAAATGAAAAAATGTAGTAAAGTATTTACAAACAAATTCCAGCACATCAATGTTTTGGTATGAAAACAGAATAAAATTAGAAACACAAATCCTTTTTCGTAATTATGGTAGATTAGGTTTATTCTGCATATGCAGGTATCAGTGATAATAAAAAACACCTTGTGTTTCAGTATCCTGATTCACCACATTACTTCCAAAAATTTACAGCACTCTCTTTTAAAAGGGTACATCCAAAACCAAGACTGTATATCAGGGTCCTGAAGAACAAATTCTCCAAAAGCACTGCTGCAGTCACTGTGGAATAAAAGTAACTGGAAAATAAATGCAATCCCAACATTAATTTTCAGTTTCATCTTTTAAATAAAATGTTAACTAAAGCTAGACATGAACCTTCATTCCACCCTTCAACCAGTATCTCCTGTCTCTAAATCATCACATATTTGAAACTTACCTCATGATTTGAAACAAGATTAGTGACCACCCAGGACACATTAGGGGGTGGCCCACCAGCAGTATCACAGTACAGTGTGACACTCCTTCCTTCCACTACAGTGATGTTGTAATTGCTCAGGTTTGCTGAGGGCAAATCTACAATAGAAATAACAACAATATACATTTGTATTTGACAGAAATAGACACCACTCAATTCTAAGCAAGCTGTATAATTGCAAGCAAAACCACCACTAACTCACTGTGGGTAGTTACTATTCAGTCAGTGAGTACGAGCATCATGTTTGGAAACATGTAAATACAATCTTAAAGCTGTTACATAACATTTTCCTGCCACTCCTCCAGTTCACATTCTAAGCAAACATTACTGCATGTAGAAATACAGTAAGTTAATTAGACAAGCAAATGTTTCAAGTGGCTAAACAGAAGTTATCATAACTTCAGTTTTTAACTTCAAAATGATAAAAACCCTTTCTGTTCTTCTTTAAAACAGGAAATTTAATCTCACTCTTTCCAAAAGCTTCAAAGCAACCTGTATTTTCCAGAAACTGACACTGTGATATTCCCACTGTTCTCCACAACACTAACAGGAAATCCCATGAGCTCCCACTCACACAAGAGACACAGCTCACAGAGAGCATGAGAAAACCTAAATCTTATGTACAAAGTGATGGAAACAAAGCACTGAACAGATCGAGCCAGAGCACAGAAAGGGCAGAAGAGAGGGTGAACAATTGTGCAGAACTGCTAACCAGGGCAACTCAGCAGATTTTGCTATCGCTCCCAGGAAAGTAGAAAAGCAGTGAGGTGGTATCACTCAACAATAAATAAGCCCAGATTTTGCAGCAGTCATGATTCACTCTCCATCTGAGCTATAAATCACTCTCTATGTCATTCTTCAGCACCTAAAGCATCAGAAGGTTCCCGAACAGTAAATACATGCTGAACGCTTACAAAAATACAAGGTATTATAGACTGACCCTCTTCAAAAGTAACGTCAGCAATATCAACAAACTTCAGGCACAGAAGACCTCACATTTCCTATTTATTTACATGGCAAACAATTATGCAACATTCTAGAAATACCATATACTTCTTAAAAGATACTGTGCCATCATCTGGAGCTGCCACACTCTGTAACAAACACCTTGGCATCCCTCATGAAGCATTTCTCAACTGTTCCAGGCAAGTTTTACTTGTGGTTTATTACCTTAAATAAACAAGCTCATCTGCTGTGCTGAATATAGATGCACAATCTTGTAATGACTTATCTTTTTCTGAAACGGTAGTTCTATTTTTTTTTATTGTTTTGTTTTGTTTTCCAGTTAAGAGTACAGCAGTTTATGTATAAAAGTTTAGCAGAGACTTCTTTGCTCATGTAAAAAGTCCCATACAAACAATTAGCCATTGAATCAGTGTGAATACACTAGTTTGTTTGCTAGTACATCAATAGAAGCTATATGTATTGGAAATCTACCTCTAAGTTTAATTAGTTCAATAAAAAGTAAATTAGAGAAAGTAATATGAAAGGGAAGACAATTTTCCAGGCATTTTCTTGTCTAGTAAGATTTGAAGATCAGCACATGTATGCAATGACTGCTTAGGCAATTCTCCCAGTTCTTTAAGTAGTCCTGTAATATGATTCTCATCACAGGCAGCATGGATTTCTTCTAGTGTGTTAACTTTATAAATCACATGTTGAAGTTTATTGAGACAGAACTGGACAGTTTGCATGCCTTGATGCAGTAATCTGTTAGCAATGGTAGCCATCTGCTCTCACCTGCTGTGAATCCTAATCACAGCAGTGTCTATCAACTAGTTGAGGAGGAGATAAAACTAATCCTAGGGAACATTCTGGTATTAATTACACTGATAAGAGAACAAGGAGAGATGTAATGAGATCATTTGCTTTATAAAGTTACACTTCCACACCACTTCAGAAAACTATTCCAACTACTCTTGCCAGATGCAAACATATGAAGAGATTAAAGGTCTCCACTTATTCTTGGCCCTAGCAACTTGGGACGAGGTCTGCAGGACATTAGCATTTCAAGGTGCAAGCCTGCACAGTTCCTACTAACACACAATCTTACATGAAACTTCTCATGCAAGCAAAAATCAAAACAACTTTGGTCCCTTAGAGCCCTCCTTTAACAGCTATTAAGTTCAGAGACAAGGTCTTCCTGCAGGGTGTTTATTTACAGGATAGGCAACTGAAGTTCAGTTCCTCTGATACTTGTTCTTGTTCCTGCCCAGAACCAGATCTAGTTCTGTTTCTTTGCAGAAGTCTGCACATGTCACGTTGGTGCTACATACCTAAGGGATACAGCCACATCATGCTTGTATCCTGCCAGAAGGTTATAAAATAACAAGGCTTATTGTTCTATAAATTCCTAAAGCTACACTAAACATCAGTTGTAAGATCCAGCAGAAAACACTGCAGCAAAAGAATGAAAGTAGAACAGCATAGCACAGAATAATCTAGACTAGAATAGAAACAGAAGTAGAAACAGAATAGAATAACCACATTATTTTGTGTGTTTTCCTTTAGTCCCTTTCTCAGTCAGAACAGGTGGATGGAAAACACAAGAATTCCCTTGGGATTCATATTTCTAGTTGGTTATCTTGTGCTAGTGAACTTTAACTGCAAGGTCATTCTGGCTTTTATTTCAAGTGGCACCGAGTTTGCTCCACAGCAGAACACACTCTAGTGGAGAACTGGCTATCAGCATAAAACCTATCTAGAAAACACGATGCACTGGACTTAACAAATAAAGCATCAAGACTAAGCAGCAAAACCTCTACTGAAAAATAACCATATTTTAAAGACCACCACGTACCCTGAGTGACACACATGCTCAGTATGTATGCTCAGTACAGTGTGAGACCATTTATACAAGTCAGTACAATTTTGACACCTACAGAATTACAAAGATATCCAAACATGCTGCATTTATTACTGACTTTATTTGGATAAACAGTGTTTCAGATTACTATCACTTCTGTTGATACTGATATATATTTTAAAGGACTGTAAATCTCATCTTGGTATCCATCAGACAGAGATTATCCTGTGCCCCAAAGTTCAAAACACAGTATTTCTTTCACAATTTGATAGCATTAATTCTTACAATTCTGTATATCAGTAACAACCCTGCTAGTATCCGATTTCTTTCTTGAATTTACTATATTCTTAATAGCCACATACCATCCAGTTCTGTGTCCAAGTTGTTTGTGAAGATATTGAAGAGCACTGGCCCCAAAATGNGCAGCCATCCCTGCTGCCTTCTTGGTAATAGGGACAACATTTGCCAGCTTCCAGTCAACCAGGACCTCCCCTGACCCCAAAAGTATTTCATAATCTTTGAGACAGGCCTTGCAATGACATCAGCCAGCTCTTTAAGTACCCTTGGATGAACCTGGCCCCATGAACTTATAGTGATCTACCTGGAGCAGTAAGTCCCTCACAAGTTCAGAGTTGGCTGGAGTTTAATATTTATGCCAGATGAGTCTCTC
Source organism: Bucco capensis (assembly GCA_013396975.1). Taxonomy (NCBI): domain Eukaryota; kingdom Metazoa; phylum Chordata; class Aves; order Piciformes; family Bucconidae; genus Bucco; species Bucco capensis. The sequence continues at coordinate 60,874 of VWZO01004909.1, forward strand.
TAAATATCTCATGCTTTAGAAGGAACAAATCCTCCCTTAAGTGGAGGAGGAGGCCTCTTTACCTTCACAGACTATCATTAGTCCAAACTGATGCCCCAAGGCCATCAGTTAGTGGAACTGTCAAGCATCAGTAGGCAATGACTCATATCTTCACTTTGCACAGCTGGGACTTCAACAATCACAAAATCAAATAACGTAGAAGAAATTTTCAAAGGTTACTATAGCATTTGGCTACACAACTGTCAGTGGAAATTAACAACAAAAAAAAGGTGTCTAAATTTCTAGAGGGCTTTCAAAGTCTTCATGCTGCTACTTATTACTTTCTACAGAAAACTTACACTGGCTTTGTAAAGCCAAACTATCACTACATATCAAAGGAAGGATATGACCTAATTAAGAAATAACTGACTACTTATACAAACTCTACAGTCTGTATCTCAATATTCTGCACCAAACTAATGATCTAGCCAGGATACTACAGCAACTTTTGGAAGGTCCTAAGCAAGGAGAAAGAAATCTACCATTACACCCATGGTGTTTCATTGGTTAACCATCTTTACAGTGACAAAAATTTTTATGAAATTATTTATAGATTGACTTTTTCATCTTCAACTTTCATCTGTTCAGTGCTGGGATCTGTTCAGCTGCTCAAAAACCTTGAGAAAAAATTATCTCAATACAGTCAATCAGTCTCACTAATACCTAAGAAAAAGCATGATGAAATGAGCACCTGAGAGACTACCATAAATTCAAGATTGCATTCATTTATGCCATCCCTTGCACACTGAGCCCCTGATTTTCATCAGCCTATCAAGAAACTCCCAGGAGTCTAGACATCATACAGTGTCACTAAATGGTTTTCAATGAGGCCCATGACATCTCTTTTTTTGCTCGGCACGTTTTCACAGGTCACCCTGTTCTGTGACAAGAACAAGCAGTTACCAAGAAAAAATTAACGATTTTTTTCTCAAAACTAGTCAACCGCATCTGAATTTTAATAAGGTCATTTTATTCCTTACCTTAAATCCTTAATCATCTTTTTAATAAATATATCAAATTCAGAATGATTAAATACTGAGCCAATAACCATCTATCAAGCTGAACCATGTAAAGGAAGACTATCAGAAACAGCGATTTATAAAATATTCCCTGTAATTCGTAAGATACAGTAGTTTAAATCCAGTCTGCTTGCAGTCCAAGGTTCTTGCCTCCCCTCATTTTGCTTTTTCTTTCCAGGGAGAAAACACCCAACTAATTACAGGACTACAGTGCAGCTTGGTAACATCCACTACACTACTGAATAGAGTCTGAAAACAGGATGGTTGACAATGACATTTCTTAAGAACTGTCCATGTGGATATGAAATTTTCAGAGGTCTTACTGGCTTCTGACAGGTTGCATCAATATAAGGTGCAAGAAAAACAGTTTTCTAATAGCATTCTATTAAAATTCTGCTTTGTTTGAAAATAAGAAAAGTTTACAAATTCCAAAGGCCTTTTCCAGCGTGCTTTTATGAGTTTAAAAAACAAAAGCAAAAAATTTTTAGTAATTCTAGCAACAAAGATAAGAGTTGCTGGATACATGATTCATCTCCTGTGTTTTACATAGCAACTCTGCAGCAAACACACACTAAGCCAGATTTCAGGCACGGGGTAAATGGGCATGTTTTCATCAGAGTCTGCAGAATGACAGGGCCAAAAATCAGCTTGGTTGTGTCTTTGGAGCAATACCCCAAAAGTTTACATGCAAAACGAGAATTAAAGAACCACAAATCCATGTTTTAATTTCCTATCGAATCACAACCACGGAATCAACAAGCTCAATACATAAAGATAAATGCAGAAATCTCACAGAAATTATTCCAAGATGACAGCCACAACCACGGTCAATGACAATAACAAAAAGTTAAACAAGTGTCCTGGTTTGACCAGAAGTTAGGGTCAAAAGAACAATCTTTTTGAGGAAAGGTCTCCAAGACCGCCCTCTCCCCAATAAGATGGGGACAACAGTAAACAAAAACAAAAACAAACTAGGCATGCAGACAGTGAATTTCTAAGAATAGCTTTATCTAAATTTGAATGGTACAACAATATGAAAGAGACAAGCAATAAAGAAAGATAAGGTGGTTAGTTCAAAGATGAATTCGGCCCTTTTTCCCTACCATNGTAAAACACAGAATTAGTAGAAATGAGGAACATTTTTTAAAATTATCACATCTCATCTATCTTCTGAAGCACAAAGATCACTTTCTTCTCCAGCTACAGGGAAAAGAAGCCCACAGCTTCTTATTTTGCTGCTCTAACCACCAGGCACTACTCTCCATTTCTCCACTGGAACTCTGTCATCATGCACAACAAATTTGAAATTTCTCTTGGACTAAAATGAAAAGTGCTAATATGAAAGGTATAAAGGGGAAAGAGGAAAAGGAATCCTGGACTATGATCCTCTTCCTCAGTATATTTCCACACTTTGCTCACTGACTATTAATGTAAATTAAAGAAACTGTCCAAGGTCAAAATCTCTTCAAACCTTTAGGAAAATATATAGCCATTGAATGGAGCACTGAATAACCACCAAAAAGATATGCTTGCCATGTGGCACAGCAAATCTTGACAGGTATTTTTCACCGTGACTATGGTATTCTGCACAAGTCTAGCTAGAATAGTCTCAAACCTGTTCAGGTTGGTGGTGACAACATCAACCTCCAAGCTGTACGTTAGATTCCTAACTGAACCTGAATGCAGAGAAGGATGAAAAAATATCCGCCTGCAGCCACTCCTTTTTTTTTTTAATCTAAAGTAGTAAGACAAAAGAAGTAGCTCTTGCCAATGCCCTTTTGAAAAGAAAAGCACAAATTCCTACTGTAAGAAGACACTGAGTCCAAATGTAGAGGGTCTTTGCCAAAGCCCTAAGGATAGTCATTCAAACCAGAGTTTAGGACCTTCCCACACCTTTAGCATTTCCTAATGAGCAGCTGCAAGGCAAACACACACTGAAAAAGCTCATTATGGACCTCTTCTTGCTAGACATGCTTTCTGCTTCAGCATACCTTCTTACAAGTCCAATTCTCATTTTCTCACCATGCCAGATCTGATACGCACATCATTCACCTCATTAGTCTATAAAGGAATGTTTTTCTGTCAGGAAGGAGAATGAGTGATGTGGCAGCTCACTGAGCCACCCAAATATTTTAAAATACTAAAAGAAATCTGCCTCCAATCATGACATGCCTGATTGTCACATTCAGTTGAGAATCTTTACAGAAAATAATTTAAGTAGTACAGCCTCTACTGGAAGATTATGAGTCTTTAAGGTATGCTTTCCCAGAGTCAACACACTCTTTACATTGCCTTTAAACAGTCCATCACTCCCCGTTTAACTGAAATTATCATCAGAAGCAAATTTCTCTGTGTAGAACCAACATGTGCTGCAGCAAGGACGACAAAACTCAGTAACTCATCTCCACATTTACAGCGACAAATGCAAGCTCCACATAACTGTCATCTCATCCAGGGCTTCAAACGCCTTCATGAATCCCATGCAGGCCAAAACAACAAACACCCGTGCACTAGAACAAATTCATTTGGACAGCAAGTCATCTTCTGCACTCAACCTGTTTACAGAAGCTTTGAAGGTTGCTGCTGACATTTCAAACCAGATGAAGGGTTTACGCTTCCAAAGTTTACATCAGCTCTTTAACTTCTGCCCAGGGCCTTCTTCTTAAGGTCCCTAGGCCTAACTTGGGTTGTAGCAGGAAGATGCTGGATAAGAAAGAATCTTCCAGCACCTGAATTGTTCAAATGACCTCATTCCCAGTATTAGTACCAGCAGTTTGCAAGAATTTTCAGGTTATATGTTTTTATAGAGCCTATCAAACCTTATCAACGCTTCCATTCCTAGCAGTGCCCGGAAGTTACCCAGGGATGTTTTCTCTCAAATTTCCTGAATGGTTAAGGAAATTAACCATAACAGCTGGAGAAACTCTTTAACTGGTATTTAGGCTTCAGTGTATCCACAACAATTTTCAAACAAAATACACTCACTGTCATCGGGATGAGAACAGCAGACACAAGCTTAACAGATGAACTGAGAGCTAAACGACCTTTTTGATGTAACTTAATGGGACCTAAACTAGCTTGTGTAGACTTCTAACAAATAGTTCCTATTCACTAAGTGCATGTAAAGCAGTTGCAATTCCTGAATCTTTATCCAGGGATTTTCATGTGTCCAGAAAATACTGAAAATAATGCTGACCTGTTAAATATTTCAACATGATAAACACGATCCTGAAAAAGGAACATTTTCAGAAAACTACAGTAAGTTTCACTCTTGATATCAAGTACACTGTATACCAATTATAAGTCTAAATGGATGTCTTCATGAGAGGTCTCCACTTTTAAAGTGAAACAAGTACTTTCTTTAGAATACAGTTATCTAGTTGTCAGTCTTCACCTAGTAACATTTTAAGAGCAAAGTAAGAATACCACCAGCAAACGGTCAGACAGCCATTCTCTCTCAGTAGATCAGTAGTTCATGCTTATGTAGATGTGTCAGACTAGGTATAGACAGTATCTCTGCGAACCTGAACAATGCTCGGGAACAATACTTGAGTGATCAAGACACATTTCTTTCCCTTAGATAGTGCCTTACTTCTTTCTGTTTCTAACCTGCTTTGTATTGTAACTTGCTTCATTCAAATTAAAGCAGAAATTAAATCAGAATTATAAACCAAAATTCTGCTTTTTTTAAAAAATTCAAGAAATTCACATATCTCACATATATTCAACTCTCATCATTCACAAGCCCTGATTTACATACCATATGTCTAGACATCTGCATGAAAATAACTAGTTGCTTCATAAACAGTTAAGTGTGCATGCTCACAAGAAAATCTCATCCTTGAAAATGAATTTCATGTTGCCTTTTAAACATCCACAAATTATTGCTAATTTTAATTTAAAAGCTGGAATAACTAAAATTGTTTTAATTAAATTTGGAAAATTTTTGACTCAACTATGGAGCAACAATGAAACTACATTACTGTCAAAGCTCTCTCGTGCAGCTCATGATCTCAGATAAGAACTAAAACTCTTACAGAGAAAATAAGAACAGTTTGCCACCATACAGCATGCATAACATCTTGTTCTTGAGCCACAAGAAACAACACAGACTGGAAAGCCATGAATATTTTGAAAGGTAAACACGGAGAAAGTTTAAGGCTTTTTTTAAACTCACTTCATTCTGCCTGTAATGTTCTCCTGATAGTCTTATTATCTGTGAAGTCTAGCTGATAACGGAAAAAAAGGTCAACACCCACTGAACTATGTCTTTGTGTCAATCCTTCAGTCTGACTTCACACCCCACTTTCCTCTCAGAATTTATAACCACTTTCCTCCAGTCTGATATTACCATTTACTTATTTACCACTAGGACAAAAAAATCTATCACCAGAAAGAGGCTGAAATGAATCCAGACCCAGTCCAGTCCATTTGTAAACATCTGAACAACTGCCTGTAAAAATTCATGGCTTTCCCAACTGAGTAAGAAATGGGTAGCCCATCTCTTTAGACTGTAATTCTACATTAAAGTGAGTTCTAAAATTTTGTCACACACAAGAGTAACATCACATTACTTCATGCACAAGGGAATAGACAGACAAAAAATCTTAGCATTCATAAAATCCCACAGTTCTCAGACCAGACAACAAGCCTGCTGACTGGATGCACCTGTAAGCAGCCAGTCTGAACACACCTTTGTTATACATAGAACAAATTAGTACTTAGGACTAATTTGCCTTTGTTCAGTAGACTCTAGCTAGCATGCATGACCAACGATAAGAACGAAAACATCTGCAGAAACAATGTATGATAAATAAGCACAGAAAGCTGGAACAGAAAGTAAAATTAAAAGCCAAGTCAAGCATCAGACCAGTATATATAAAACAATCTAATTAGGTAAATTCAACAGATAAGGCAAAATGCCATTACTAGACTGAGATCCAGAGCAACAAAAATCCACATAGGACTGCAGAGACAGCTGCAGACAGGCCTCTCCCCAAAAATACACAGGAAGACAAGAATTTTTTCCATATTAATGAGTTCAATGATAGCAGCTGAGTAACTCAATGTATACCAGATAGAGCAACCAACACCTTAATAACCAGCCCCAAAGACATCATCTTGCCTCTCTAGTACTCAGGGAGCTCCAGGGGATATGCAGAGTAATGTTCTTTTGACCAACCTTACCTCATGCATAGAGCATACACAGAACATGCCTTGTTTCCAAGGACACAATACACCTGCGACAGTTGCCACCAGAGCTTGCAGAAGTAGTAATAAGAACAAAACGTTTACTTATTTAGTTACCGTTCTTGATTTTCTAGTATTATTTATCAGGTGGAAACACAAACAAAACAAAACAAAAAACAAAGGAAACCCTAGTTGGTGACGCTGTTCATATTGTATAGACAACCTGCAACTGCTGTGGAAATGGCAAAACTAAACAACACCATTCCTCTACACACAAGGCTCTACTAATACTACTGTGGTACATGCAACTTTAAAACCTTGCACATACTGAAGTGTAAATTTACAACATAAAAGAATATCACAATTTTCATCATACAGAAACACATTTCAAAGGCAATTGAAAAAATAATTCTACAAACACTGTAACAACAGATTGACATTTTTAATATTGCAGCTGGAAAGGATCTTCTAGATGTGTGTACCTTTAAACCCCAAGAAAAGAAATCACAAAGTTGATGGCATGTAAATTGCAGCATTTAATCAGCACATTAATTAACACTTCCACCATATAAACAATAAGTAAAGTACCACAGAACTTTGCTAATTTTCACATCAATTACCTACAAACCAAAGCCTTATGATCAAGAAGCCACAGAGGCCTCTTCTAACTTACCAGCAAGAGATTTATTAAGAGTGCGTAGTAGCAAGATGTCTTGTTACCAAGACATTTACCACATATGGTACAGGCCACTTACTGTAATATTATGAAGTAATTAATAACACCTGCACACAAAGATGACAGCATGTTTGCTTAGATTTTAAATTTAAAAAAAAACAAAACAACAAAACCAGAGAGATGGGATGAAACCATTTAACTGGCACAGAAAATCAGAAAATGTTTCATTAACAGAATTCAAAGTACTGCACACCCAAAAATTTCTCTTGACATCAAAAGGAGCTAAAAATGTCATGTAGTTCACATGAAAGTTCACATATGTCAAAAACTGAGTTCTTCTTTTATTTCAGTTCTACTAGCCTCTCAGAAAGTTCTCAAAATGAAATAAAACAGCTTCATTAGGGTTTTTTCTTCCTTTTAAACTCAGAAAAATATCTGCAGAAATACTGAAAGCAAGAGTCACACATTGGATCTTGCAGAAATCTCCCAGAGCACAGCCCATGCTCACAAAGACAGTCATTCCTCTTCACCTGAGACTCTCCATTCTGTAACTAGGAAAAGGCTGTGTGGACATCTTTATTAAAATCTATGCCCTGTATTGGTTCATTTTGAGAAAGGTAAATTAAAGGGAAAGATATGCTAGAAGAAAAAAAATGGAAAAAATCCAATTATGTAAGATTTAGTGATATCTAGACCCTGTAAACTAATATAAATAATTTGCAGGCATGTTCTTACATCCACATGCATCTTCAGCAAAATTCACATTTCCCATAAGTGAATTCTACATATTGCAAGCTCCAATCACAATGCTGTATACACTCACCTTTCCTCCTCTTCTTCCTCCTCTAGTTGGAAGCACCTCCTTCCTTTGTCATGGCAAGTACTTTAGTCAAGATATGCCCACAAGAAGTGCACATGTACACACATGCACCTACACAGTATCAAGACATCAGAGACAAGTCTGTTGTGACTGCAGATGGTCAAGAACTCAGGAGACAGAAATAGTGTCTCATACGTTTAGTTCTGGGTATTTAACATATAAAGTTTCCAGAGGAATACCCTAGCTACCTGGTAGCTTCTAGATGTGCTAGCCAAGAATGCTAGAAAAGGCTATGCTGGAGTTTCTAGTTTGTACTGATCTCTGTCTACCAAGAGACCTTTCTACACCCAAGAGATTAAACCACCTTTTAGTCCACTTAGTTGGAGCAAATGGTTGGGTCCATTTAGCTCAGTTCAGTATCTCCCACTTCTGGCAAATTATACCCTACAGCACCCAATGTCAACAGTGTAGCTCAAAGTATCTCCTAAACAGGTTGGATTTGGTTGGTTTTTTTACTGCCATTAAATGCTGCACATGTTGCATCTGCAGCAGGTCCCCTCCATAGCTGTTCCTTACTGGCAGCTTGTCCTGGTTTGACCAGCTATCAGAAGGTGTAACACCCTCCATTCAGGCAGTGGCAAAAAGGACACTCAACGGCCAAAGCTGGAAAGAGAAAAGGTATCATTTTTGTGTTCCTGCTGCTATTCACCTTTACATATAGCTTTCCCAGCCCACATCAGCTCTACATGAGGATATCCTTGCTCCCCTTCCTTCTTGACTCTCTGCTGCTGGGCACCCCAGCTCCCCACTCTTCAAAGGAAACTTCAGACTCGAGCAGGTCTCATGTTGTGTCAGAAACACCTAGCTTCTGCCCCTTGCACACAAAAGAGAAGAAATCTCTTCAACCTCTGGCTGAAACCTTTACCCAGCTATCCCAGGACTATTAACAGCCAGCAAAGTTGTACACAAATAAGGGGATGGCCTTATCATTACATCATTTTCCTGCTATCTCCAGATCCATGTAAGCTAACTGAAGACAATATGCAGCAAAATGATGTAGACCTAAGCTTGTTATGATTCTTTTGCATAGCCTTTACAAATGAACTCAACAGACTTTTATCTCTGTGAAGAACATAGCTATTACTGCTACTTTGTCTCTATTAGCAAGCAGCTCTTCTGAATTTTTTTCCTAGAGTTTGTATTTTTGAGGAAAATACAGACTTGATTACCATACCTGAAAAAAAAATCAAAGGAGGTACAATTTTGTGTCTATTGATCTTGGAAGCACTACTATTCAGTTTATCAGTGGAAGCATCACTATTTAGTTTAAAGGCACATGAATGTTATGTAAGTCTTGTGTCTTATCTATAAACAGTGTTCTGTTTTCCTGCACATGAACAATGGTACATTTTTGAAGGACCAAGGCAAAAAAAAAGTTTTACATGAAGCTCCCAGAATTATTTTACGTGGGATGAAAGAGCACTGAGTGATTAATATCTCCACTGAAACCTTCTCCTTTAGAAGTGCCGTTCTCATCCTGTAGGTATCTTGTAAAAAGTCATGTTTGTTTTTCCTGTCTCACAATAATGTAGATTAATTTTATATTAAGAGTATTACCGCAGTTTGGAACCTTCATATCCAGCAAGGCTGTCCTCTTGTTGTTGTCATCTATGCAATATAAATCCTGAGGTTCAGTGTAAAACTTGCTCTCTTGAAATTTCTTGATCCACATAATTTCACAGGAACACTTGAATGGATTGTCCACCAATATCCTACAGGGGAAAAAAAAAAACAAAAACATTTCATTTGGAATGCAGAATGTGTAATGCATATAGGAAAAAATGGGAGGCAGGGAACTCCAAGCATTCGTGTGAAAGTAGAAGCTGAACCCTTTAGTTAAGAAGGATGAAGAATGCAACCGCAGTAACCTCAGGGCAGTGCAAGCTGCAAGTGGGTAACTGTTTCCATGTAGAGAATGAAAGTCTCCTTGCAGAATACAGAACATCATAGATCAGACAGATAACACGGGGCTTGACCACTACCTCCAGTTCATCAGTATAAGTCAGGAGCACATGGACAACTGGACTTTCCATCAAGCTTCATTTTCTTTCATAAGGGTCGAGCAGAGATCAGGACTCCTCTCTTCTACATTTGACTCTTCTCAGCTACCTCAGGAAGACCATGCCAGAAAGTGTTTACTGCTGTGAGGTGGTAAATTCTTTACAGAGCCAAACATGACTTTACAGAGTCTTGGATTATAGGCAAACTCTAACATACTCTAATCATAAAATAGGATTTCACCTAACCTTCAAAATTAATCCACTACAACGCTCCAGAAAATCTCATGCTAAAATCCTGGGTAATGTCATGAAAAAACACTAACTGAAAAAATGCCTGTGAAATGGAAATGTATCACGTAGCTATATTCCATGTATGCTGCATGGAATTTAAACCACAGGTTAGTAAATGTACCAAATTAAAATTTAATAGAACTACAGTACAATGTTATGCAATAGCGTGCAAGTGAAATATGAAAAGAAACATCTCAATATCTACATAAGAAATGACCCAATATTATTTTTAATCCTACAGGCACAGATGAGATCCAATAAAGAGTGTACAAGTGACTGTTTAAGGCATCTAATTACAAGAACATCAAGTGCTCTTAAAATTCCACAGGTATTTTCAATGTACAGAAACAAAACTCAAGTTCCTCACGGAATCTCGGCTCATAAACAACTTCTGAGGGCATGAAGTATGCAAACCAAGAAGAACTCAGCTTATCACAGCAGTAAACTGTTCCCTCAAAAGCTATCTGCAGTTTTTTGCAGATTATACGCTGCAAGGATCATTCTCGCAGGTCTCTGAAAGAGCGATCTGTATTCACAGAAGTCATCTGCTGGACTTCAACACAACCACAGCATGGATTTTTGGATTTGCTTGTACAAGTCAGACTACGAACATCAGGATCCCTTGGGTCAAAATCTACAACAAGCATCCTCAAAACAGCATGATCCCGTCTTGTGTTTCATCATATAACCTCCCTATAAAAGAGAAATTTCCCTTGACCAGTGGCTGAACAGTTGTTTTCTTCCACTGTTTTATTTTATGTTAAACCCACCAAGGGAGTTACACACATCACAGGCAGGATGCTGGATAAAGGTATGATGGCCCTCCACATACTCTTGTGTGAAAAAATAATCTGATCTAGTAAAAGAAAATTATACGTCTTTATCTTGTTCGCTATAATTTTACAGCTGCAGCTACAGTTTGTTCTAAAACAAGCCTTATGAAGCAGCATCTCCTTCTCTACAATACCTGGTGAACAACTCCTACTTCACCCTATCCTGAACTTCTCATCCCTTTATGTTTTGATTTACATGAGTGCTAACAACAAGATGCTTTTTTGTTAGATTCAGAGGAAGCTCCTCAGATACTATTTATGGCATCATTCTCCTCTTAGATTCCTCTTCCAATACTCTCTTTTCTCTCCCCTTTCTGATTCTCCACCTATGTATTAGCCACGTATATGTAGAATTTTTTTAAACTGATACCAATTTTATCAGATTTTCCTCCCTCAGGCTCTGCTTTCTTCATCCCACTTTATTTCCTTCACTCCCCCACTGTCTTGTTTATCTCACTTCATTGCAATCTCTGTTTGCATAACTGTAGTTCATCTGGCCTTACACTCCAAGCCCACAATACTCTACCTTAATTTTGTATCCCTTCTCTCTCTCAACCTGCCCCTCAGCACACACTGCCTCCCTATCTCACATACTACTCAGTTCAACCTCCACATTATCCATTTTTCCCATGTCTGGCTGTCTCCCAGTACCCTTCCCCTGCTTTTAATACCATGACAATGAATGGCAATTGCTTAACTCTGGTATTAATTCCTAAGTCACATCAGCCAGTTGTTTCACCTCTAAGTGCTATTTATCTGCCTCATTAAACTTTATTTCCATAATTCTCATCATATATTTGTATTTTTACTTTGGTTTTTACTTTTTTCTGCCCAGGAGGCAAGCAACTTGTTCAGAAAGCTCATTAACACTAATGTTGTTCTCTTCCAAAATCTTTGTTAGTACTCACTGCACCCACAACGTAAAAGAAGCTGTTCACCTGAGATGGAGAAATTCAAGATTTGTGCTTTGGAATAAACTGGTTACTGGCAGACCTAGGAAGGGCATACTGCAATGGCAGTGCTCTGCAACTAGCTAGTCTCTCCAGTGAGTAATGTTCCCTGGGCTGTAATGACAGTCATTACCAACACTTAATTATCAGTAAAACATATCTATGGGCAAAACCTCTTTTTTGGCACTGGGATTTGGTAATTTCATTTCTCACATGCTGAAGTTCACCAGAAGAGGTCAAGGACTGCAAGGCTGTTGTTGCAGTACTTAGACTGGCATTTTAAACAGCTTCTGACTCTACTCTGAGTTCAAGGAGAGCAATCTTCCTCTCCTCTTCAGCCCTAGCGCTCCCAAAGACTGCAGGCTCTCTGCTGTCCCACATATTTGCAAAAAATGCACAAAATGATAAAAATTTTGGAATTATATTCTGCTTGATGGAAGAGAAGATAAAAATGTAATATCAAAATAATCAACAAACATGTGTTTACCACTGCTTCATTCCCAAATGATTATGTAAAGCACAATGCAACTCAAAGAATTTCAGAAAATAAAAATATTGCTCAATAGCCAACCATACATACAGCAGCTGTGAGGCTAATAGAAGAATATGAGAGAGGTTTCATCTAAAGATCTGTAGAAGGCTGTATTTTCACTAGCTCAAATATTTAATACAAACACCATCAGTTCTTGTGTAAAGCAATCTCCCAATAAAATATTAGGAAACTCAAGGGACCTCTGTATTGTTTTAAAACATACATTTGATCCTCCTGAAGCCCTAAAATGAAAATATTTCTGTATTTAAGTGTCCAACATCATTGTTTTCTTAGCATCAGAATTTCATTCCTAATCGTTGATGGACTGCTGCCTTCAACAGAACAAACTTAAAAATCTTGTTCTTCCATTCTAGCCAAAAATAAATTTTATTTTAAGAAATGACAACTTACAGATCAGACAAATTCAGATGGCGAAAAAGCTTCTTGGACAAACTTGCGAGTTTGTTTCCGGATAAATTGCTATGGGAAAAGAGAAAGATTGCATTAATTAGAATTCCTTCTTCTTCCACTGAGAATACAATTTGTGTCTCTTAAAGATTTTAAGAACTCAAACCAGCTCTAAAAGCCCTTGTTCATTGACTTCAACTGTAAAGAAATGGTGCTCAGTCTCGTTTTATGGTTTGATGGGTTTCAAAGGTTTGAATCCAGTCTGCATCTGAAGACAAATACATTCAAAATCAAACTCAGCAGGGATCAATATTTTCACTTTTAGCACATCTGTTCATTGCAAAAAAGCAGCAGATTTCACTGTGTTTCAAAAGTATTTTGTCCAGGTGTTAATTACATGCTCAATTTATTCATAAGTGAAAAGGGTGTATCCCTTTCTTTGATGCTGCACCAAACTGTACTCACATAAGGCCTCTTCACATGCTAGCACACATCCACAACAGAGCCTTTTAGTCATTCTTTTCAAATTGCATGTACAGTATGCAACCACATGGAAGATCAAAAGGAAAACTGTAAAATTCCTATATTGGGGTTTTTTATATCGATTAAGCATTTAAGGTTTCCAGTGGTAATTAACTGAAAGGTCCTCTCCCATTATGCAGAGCAAAGAAATATTCATCTCAATCAGAAATACTCCTTCCCTCCCAGGCTTATGAAATTGCTTTCTCCACCCCAAAGCAAAATTATGCTGTTTTTCTACAAATCTTATCAGTCCACCAGTTTAAGACAGTGAGAGCACTGACTTGTATAACTGCCAGCAGTACAGTGCAAATCAGTGTTATAAGCCAAAACACCATGAGTTTTATGTGGTATTATAAAGGCACCATAGGGGCTTCACAGTTAAAGTGGCACTGCATTTAAAACAAGGGATTAAATCTTTTTTTCCCCCTGACTAAAGAATAGTGTTTACTTCCCAAACTTTCAGTTCCTGATCTCTGAGCGCAAGTTCTATGACACTATTTCCCATACAATTCTCATGGAAAAACTGGCTGCTCATGGCCTGCATGAACATACGATCTGCAGGATCAAGCACTGGCTGGACAGATGGACCCAAAGAGTGGTGGTCAATACAGTTAAATCCAGCTGGCAGCCAGTCACAAGTGGTGTTCCTCAGGGCTCAGTGTTGAGACCATTTCTGTTTAACATCTTTATTGCTGATCTGGATAAGGACACAGACTGTATCATCAGTAAGTCTGCAGTCAGGTGGGAGTGTTGATCTGCATGAGGATAGGGAGGCTCTACAGAGAGACTTGGATAGATTGGATTGATGGGCCAACATTAATGGTATGAGCTTCAACAAGGCCAAGTGCCAGGTCCTGCACTTGAGCCACAACAATTCCATGCAATGCTACAGACTTGGGCAGGTGGGGCTGGAAATCTCTCTGGCAGGAAGGGACCTGGGTGTTTTAATTGACAACTGGCTGAATATGAGCCAGCAGTGTTCCCAGGTAGCCAAGAAAGTTAATGACATTCTGGCTTGTATTAGAAATAGTGTGACCCCCTGTACTTAGCACTGGTGAGGCCACACCTAAGTATTGTGTTCAGTTTTCGGCACCTCAATATAGGAAAGATATCTAGGTGCTGGAGTGAGTGCAGAGGAGGGCAACAAAGCTGGTGAAGAGCCTGGAGAACAAATCTTATATAGAGTGATTGAAGGACTTGGGACTGTTTAGTTTGATGAAGAGGAGGCTAAGGGGAGATCTCATTGCTCCCTAGGACTACCTGAAAGGACATGGTAGAGAGGTTGGTGCTGGTCTCATCTCACAGGTAGTTAGCAATAGAACAAGAGGGAATGGCTTCAAGCTGCAACGGGGTAGGTTTAGACTGGACATTAAGAAAAAAATCTGTCACAGAAAGAGTTGTCAGACACTGGAATAGGCTAACCAGGGAGGTGGTTGAGTCACCATCCCTGGGNGCTGATCTGGATAAGGACACAGACTGTATCATCAGTAAGTCTGCAGTCAGGTGGGAGTGTTGATCTGCATGAGGATAGGGAGGCTCTACAGAGAGACTTGGATAGATTGGATTGATGGGCCAACATTAATGGTATGAGCTTCAACAAGGCCAAGTGCCAGGTCCTGCACTTGAGCCACAACAATTCCATGCAATGCTACAGACTTGGGCAGGTGGGGCTGGAAATCTCTCTGGCAGGAAGGGACCTGGGTGTTTTAATTGACAACTGGCTGAATATGAGCCAGCAGTGTTCCCAGGTAGCCAAGAAAGTTAATGACATTCTGGCTTGTATTAGAAATAGTGTGACCCCCTGTACTTAGCACTGGTGAGGCCACACCTAAGTATTGTGTTCAGTTTTCGGCACCTCAATATAGGAAAGATATCTAGGTGCTGGAGTGAGTGCAGAGGAGGGCAACAAAGCTGGTGAAGAGCCTGGAGAACAAATCTTATATAGAGTGATTGAAGGACTTGGGACTGTTTAGTTTGATGAAGAGGAGGCTAAGGGGAGATCTCATTGCTCCCTAGGACTACCTGAAAGGACATGGTAGAGAGGTTGGTGCTGGTCTCATCTCACAGGTAGTTAGCAATAGAACAAGAGGGAATGGCTTCAAGCTGCAACGGGGTAGGTTTAGACTGGACATTAAGAAAAAAATCTGTCACAGAAAGAGTTGTCAGACACTGGAATAGGCTAACCAGGGAGGTGGTTGAGTCACCATCCCTGGGTGTGTTTAAGGGTTGTTTAGCTGTTGTGTTGGGGGATATGGTTTAGGGGTGAACTTTGTAGAGTAATGTTAATGGCTGGACTCGATCCCAAGGGTCTTTTCCAACCTGAATTATTCTAAGATTTTAAGTTAACTTTCAGAGAAATTACAAGTTGGATCTTCTACAAATGTTTAAAACAGAATCTTTTAGCAGATTTTATTTGCTAGATTTCCTTGTTGATTCCTTCTGGAAAACAATAGCCTATAGTCTACAAGTTGGCTGGTCCTAATGTGTGAGAACAAAACAGATGACCTCCTATTTCATTAGTCATGTGAACTGGATGGCCCTATGATACATTCTGGTGGAAATACATCCTGATGTACTAGATATATCAGAATTAAAGTACAGTTTGCATGAGGGCAGAATTTGCATTTAAGCAAAAACTACTTTTTCCCTGATATTGCATAAACCACATGTTGGGAGGCTGAAAGAAAGAAGCTGAATCCTCATACATACCTGGGCTCTTGCCTCTAGCACCAAAGCAATGCAAAACACATCAAATCTCACCCCTGCACTGGCAATGCCCCACTCAACATACAGAGGGAGCTCTCCAGTTCTGACACTGCAAAGCAGCACATGCAAATGCCTCTATGGTATTATAAAACAAGGCATGCACCTGCTTCTCTTAAGTGTGTAACAACTAAACCCTAAGTTACCCAAAAGACAACCAGCTATACAGTGTGCTTTATCTGCAGACAGGGATCCATGCCACTACTCTAGTGAGATGCAATATATTACAAATTGTGTGATGACCAGGTTTGACTCCTGGCTTCCATACAGTAGAAGATCCTGCTCTTCTGTATCAGTAGGACTTCCTAACCATCAAACGATGGGTTCCTCAGAGAAATCTCTCCCCACCTGAAGCCGTTTCATTTTGTGTGATCTTCCCTGGTACACTAATGGGAGAGAGAGGCTCAAACTCTGATTCCAGACCAAGGCAAATCAAAGGGGATTTCAAACCCTCTTCCTATCAACATCTTTGAAAGCATCACAACGCAAACCTGAAAACAGTCCACAAAGATCTTATGCAGTCATCCTCTGAGACACTATTTCTCTCTTTTTTCTTTTAAGAAAATAACACCTCAAAAATATTTTTTCAAGACTATCTTAAAAACATAAAGACTGATGTTGGGAAAGGGTAATCCAGCATGGACACTATAGCTCACCTACTTCACGGACAGGACTGAGGTCTCATCTTTCCTAATGATTTCCTTGCAGCTACTTACCTGTTTCCTTGCTCATATGGTCATCCAACTTCTTCTATCTCTTTGTAAGGTGCTGAGTTGCCTGCTTCAGAGGTATGAACTCTGACACCAGACTGTGAGAATTAGGTGCTGCCATATCTCTACCTTCCTGTCATTTAGTCTCAGGCCAGTCACTGCTTTTGGAGGTTTATTGCAAATCATTGTGCAGAACAATAGCTGTTTAGATTCACGAGCCAGACTTATTGCCTAAACATCACCAGATAGATACATCACTTACTCAACAGTTTGTGCAGGTATTAATGATCTTTAGCTCTTTAGATTCATGAGCTAGACTTACTGCCTAAACATCACCAGATATGTTAATTTCTCAACAGAGGAAAAAATGGGACTGAAAATGTAAGTAAAACTATCAAAAGAATAAAGAGTCAATACCTCGTTCTTAACATCGTTTTTAGCATAGGTTTACAAGAGCAAAGTCCTGCTTTAACACTTTTAACTTCCTTTTAATGCAAGGTTACCTACTTGGTTGACCAAGGGAGACCAGCTGATGTAATCTTTTAGATTTCAGTAAAGGCTTTGATATTCTCTACCACAGTATGCTTCTGGAGAAGATGTCCAGCATGCAGTTAGCTAAGTACATCATGTGACGGGTGAATGACTGGCTAATGGGTTGGGCTAAAATGGTTTTAGTAAATAGGGTAACACTGGGCTGGTGATTGGTCACTAGTGGGGTTCCACAGGGCTCCATTTTGGGGCCAGTGCTCTACAATATCTTCACATACAACTTGGACACAGAACTGGATGGTATACTTGGTAAGTTTGTTGAGGAGCTGTTGACTTCCTTAAAGGCAGAGAGGCCCTGCAGAAAGATCTGGACAAACTAGAGGACTGGGCAATCACCAATGGTATGAAATGTAACAAGGGCAAGTGTTGGGTTTTGCATCTGTGATGGGACAATCCTGGGTGTATGTACAGATTGGGGAATGAGAGGTTGGGGAGCAGTCCTGCAGAGAGGGATCTGGGGGTTCTAGTTGACAGCAAGTTGAACATGAGTCAGCAGTGTGTCCTGGCGGCCAAATGGGCCAACCGTGTCCTGGGGTGCTTCAGGCACTGCACTGTTAGATGGTCAAGGGATGTGACAGTCCCATTCTACTCTGTCCTTGTGCACTCTCACCTTGAGTGTTGTGTGCAGCTTTTGGCACCACCACATAGGAGGGATATGAAGCTGCTGGAAGCATCCAGAGATACATGAAGATGTTGAAGGTTCTAGAGAGGGAGCTGGCTTGGATGGGCATACGCTTTGCTGGGTTAAAAACTGGATAGATGGCTGAGTCCAAAGAGTTGCGGTCAATGGAGTTAACTCCAGTTGGCAGCCAGTCACGAGTGGGGTCCCACAAGNGCAGCTGGTCACGAGTGGGGTCCCACAAGGCTCAGTACTGGGGCCACTCCTGTTTAACATTTTCATCAATGATTTGGACCAGGGGATTGACTGCACCCTGAGTAAGTTTGCAGACAACACCAAGCTGGGTGGCACAGTCGATTCTGCTTGAGGGTAGGGAGGCTCTACAGAGGGATCTAGAAAGGCTGGATCGCTGGGCCAAGGCCAATTCCATGAAATTCTGTAAGACCAAATGCCAGGTCCTCTGCTTCAGCCATAACAACCCCCAGCAGTGCTATAGGCTTGGGGAGGAGTGGCTGGAGAGCTGCCAGGC
>VWZO01004925.1:3338-19000 GCA_013396975.1 Bucco capensis
AGGCTAAACAAAGTTGAGTTATTTCTTATTTGCCATAGACTAGAATGAGGCAACTGACTTGTGGGGGTTTCTTAAGCTTGTGGGTTCTGTGACTCTTTGGGATATCCTAAAGTGGCCAAACAAGATGTATGGCAGTGATTTGTTATGTCAGTGATGCCAGATCCCATGTGAGTTCCCAGATCTCCAAGGCAAAAAGATGTAGAAAAATGAGCAGAAAATGGTGCAAAGAAACTTGCTGTGAGATAAGGATTCAGAATAATAAATCTTGAGGTTTATGACTGGGGCAATGTCACCTGCACAGAAATACCTGACCTTTCCATAGAGCTCCCTTCTTCCTCCCCTTTAGGTAAGTATGATCAGGGGATTCACTAAGTTCATGGTCATGTCAGCTTCCTCCTCTGAGGTAAATTACAGTACAGCCTACAAAAATCTACCTGTCTACATTAAAGACTTCGCAATTTCCCAGTGCAAATACTGAGCGAGACTTGTCATTTATCATAACTAACTACTGAGCAGTTTTCCTACCATGTGCTATAACTAGCTGTCCAGGCAAAAGGGAAAAAATTTACCCACATATATTTTAATATTTTATGATAACATGAATTCTTGAGAAATGCTTTTTTCTATGAAGCTTATATGTCAAAACAAATACATGTACACCATTCACACTAAAGTAGAATGAGTATCAAGTTGTACTCACTAGCACGTTGAAAATGTTAACTGCAATGTCAGAACATCTGCAGTCTGTTGAGATACAGAAGTATACTCCAGCTAATGAGTTTCACTCTTGAATTTGCTGCATAGTAATATATTACTAATTGGTAATTTATAACATATAATGCATACTATCAAATTTATATTGGCTAGTCATATAAGTAATTAGGATTTCAAACCATGCATTGTAATGAGTTTAAGTTTTGTGGTTGTCTCTGTATATTTTTTGTATTGGATAAGACCCTTTGAGGTACAGTACCTAGTTTAAGCTGTAGTCCTGTGATGGTAAATTAGCTATTTATGGTTTAATCATAAAGTGGAGAGAATATGTAAGAAGTAAAGTCTTCATACGAATTCATACAGCAAGTTCTCAGAAACTGAGAACATGTGATCTCTTGCTTCCACTCCTATTTTAATAACTATGGGTTTTCTTAAGAGCATTGAAGAACTATGTCTTAATAAGAGATATGACTGGGGAAAGGATTAGAATATAAACCATTTTGCTCTACCACTTGGGTACTCCATGTTCAGCAGATGGGAATTTAAAAAAAAAACAACCAACAACCAACAAACCAAACATTTGTAGAGATGAACTCTGCAGATATTCCTGGGCATGATGGCAAGGCTAAGAAACTGAAATTTAACTTCAGAAGTTTAAATCTTGTATGGCGGAAGAGAGAAGGAAGTAAAGAACAAAGTGATATGGTCTGATTGGAAAGGCAGATAATCTTAACAAGTTACTTTTGAATTAATTGCAACAGAAAAATATTGAGAGGTGTAAAAATTTAAAGACATGAGGGTCTCTCTCCAGATGCCCACTGCAATTTGTATGTTTAAAATAACACATTTTAGAGATTTATCATTTGTCTTCTGACATTTAGACAGCCAGTTTTCAAGCTTTTAAACACATTTCATTTATTAGATATATTTCCATTACCTTTTTACTGAATAACTCCTGGTCAGCCTCAAGTCATATTTTACCCATTTAGCTTCTGGGGGCTAGTATTTCTCAGCCTGCTTTGGACCAAAAGTGCCTCTTTTTCAAAAGAGTCATCCATATTTATGGTCCCTTGCTGTTAGTCCTGTTTCAATACTTGAAGCTTCCAGCTGAAGTGGAACTAAACAGACAAGGGAGAAGTTCAACTAGCTTTGGAGACAAAGAGTTTGGACGATTTAAAGTAGAACAGCACAGTATAGAACAGTTCCTGTTAGAAGGGACCCACAGCAACCAAACAAATAAACTGTCACTTTAGCCCCAATCTCTCTCTGCACTCCCAAGGCTTTTAAAGCACAGACAAACCAGATCTTCACTGGCAATTTGGGAAATTCAGAAGTGCAAACTGATACTCCATTCTTCCTGTATTTTTTCTTAAATGCCAGATTCACACAATCTATGCTCTGCAGAAGCCAATTACTGAGCCTTTCATGGAGGTTAAAAGTTGAAAAGGAAAGCTGGTTTCTTCACTTAGCAGCCTCTTTCAACAATTCCAGTAAAAGCCATCCACGTGCAGTGGATGTGTAGGTATGGCAGCAAGGGGATTGAGGGGATGGATCTCCAAATTTGTAATGCTCTTATTCTTCTGACTTTACACTTTTTGGGGGACACTGTTCCAAATATTAACTATCGGCAATGAGGAAAAGGTAGGTGAAACTCACGTACTGTGTTCCTCCAAACAGAGCAAACAGTCCCCAAAGCACATTTTACCCCGAATCCTTTGGGAAAATGTGTCACAGACACAAGGCATAACTATGAAAATGATGCTTCTTTCTCAAGCTTGGAGGCTTACTCTGCCTTTTCTTGAAATCCCCTTCCTTCTGACAGATATAATCAATCAAGCAAACATTCTCTGTGAAGTCTAAACTTCACATGGCCACAAAAGGCTTGCTTATTTTTTTTTTTAAACATTAACTTTGCAAATGAGCATAAGCACCAAGAGTAACACACTGAGTTACTGTGAGCATTCACATTCCTAAAGAAAATACACTGTAACCACAAAAGGAAATGCTCATGGATCAGTAATGAAGGGACTGATTTCAATAAGCCCCAGAGAACAACTGCTGAACAATGTACACTCAGAGAAATTTCAGCTTTATCCCTTACTAAAATAAAACCACGTGCCTGATCTTTAACCCACTTTGATTTACTAACGTTTTTGCTTTTCAAGATTATGAAAATCAGAATGAACAGAGCAGTCAGAAGAAAACAATCCATCATGAAAGCCTTTACACCACATACTAGAACAGTCATCAATCTTAATTCCTCTCTCAAAAAGGTGCATTTGTAGTTTTGAAGGACTACATGGGAATTCCAGTTTGAAAGCCACCAAAATAGGCTGAAGTAAACCATAAAATACTACATACTAAATGGAGCACAGCTTCTGCTACTGTACACAGACAGGCAACAATTGGTCATCTGTCAATCCCCTAAAGCACCAAACGCATCTGAAAGGTATTAAAGTATCAACAAGAAAAAAAGGAAGAGTCCCTTGCAAAGGTCAGAGATTTACCAGTTCTGAGTTGTGAATAAATCAATCCTCAAATCCAAGGAACAGCTGGGTGCTTTACATTGCAGTATCTGACGTTCCAGGCACCTTCCCCACCAGCCTCCACTGGAATGTAAATCTGGCTTAAAGTCACACTGCAGAAGGAGGTTTTATCCTTTTGGTTAAGTCCCATTCCAGAAGATATTTGTTCAACATTACAAAGTGCGTCACATTTTCCATGGGACATTCAGGAAACTCCTAGCACAAAAACAATGAGCGGGATGTTGCAGGTCAGGATAGAGCTACAGTCACTAAATGAGAACATTTGAGGAAGAAGGGGGGGGCGGGCAGGGACCTTGCACAGTCTCTTATTACTCAGCATCTTCTTGCTTCCAGCCCCTATACTTCACAGAGTTCATATTTCTGGGATAAGCAAAGTTTGCAGCAGCACTTGCTTGGTCAAAGTTGTCCTTAGTTGTGTCAGAATTCAATGCTCCAGCCAACTTTATTGGACCCTGGCAACCATGAGACAGCTGTGACAGCTTCAGCCAGTCCACCCCAGTTCATGCTCTTGCTCTTGGACTGCCTGTGCACCTAGCACAGGTTGTTTTCAACCCGAAAACAGGACAAGCCCGTGCTTCAAGTTTTTTTGAACACATGTGCTAATGAAACTATCACCGCTCAGAATGATCCTTACAAGTTAGATCTGATCTATGAGTACATTACTACTGTCCCATGCATGGAAATACCCAGAGCATGAATATTCCCACAGCAATGGAGTAGCTCCACAGAACACAAAAGCAGTCAATAGCCATATGTTGATGCTTTCCATACCAGCAGGACTTCATGAGGTGGTGCTTACCTCCTCTTTGGATCCCTCCTCTACAGGAAGGCCTTTGCACAGTACTTCAGTTGGAATAACACTTAGGGACCTTCCTGAAACATCTCACAGTAAACCCCATGCTCCCAATTCTTGATGGATTCCACGTTAGTACAGATGCTGTGGAACCACAGGAGGGGCCATATCCTCCCCTAAGCTATGCTGGCTGTAAGAGAAAGGAACCACTGGGAACCCTAATTCCTCAAGGAAGCACTAAGATACAAAACAAAAAAAAATGGAAGTATAGAATCATAGAATGGTTTAGGTGGGAAGGGACCTTTAAAAGTCATCTAGTCCAACCTCCAGCAGTGAGCAGCGACATCTTCAACTACATCATGCTGCTCAGATCCTTGACCAATCCGACCAGGAACATTTCCAGGTTTCTACCACCTCTTTGGGCAACCTGGGCCAGGGTTTCTCACCAGCATGGAGTAGAAGGGCAGAATCCCTCCTTCAGCCTGCTGGCCACGCTGCCTTTGATACAGCCAAGGATATATCTGGCCTTCTGGGCTGTGAGCACACATTGCCGGATCACGTCCAGCAGTTTTTCATCCCCCAGCACCTCCAAGTCCTTCTCAGCAGAGCTGCTCTTGATTGAGAGCATCCCCCAGCCTGTGTTGATACAGGGATTGCACTAACTCAGGTGCAGGACCTTGCTCTTGGCCTTATTGAGCTTCAGAAGGTTCACACAGGCCGACTTCTCAAGTTTGCCCAAGTCCCTCTGCATGGCATCCTGTCCCTCAAGTGTGTCAACTGCAGCACTCAGCTTGGTGGACTTCAAGAACAGCAAGCTCCTGAGCACTGCTCTGGCTTAGCAAAGTGGTCACCTTTGGCTTACAGCAATGAAGGCCCATTAAGCATTTGCAGCAGCATGCTTCCCTATTTTAGATCTGGTTTTATTCATCAGAGTTTCCACGTGGTAATCCTAGAAGAGCAATTCTAATGCAATACTTTCAGCATCGAATTGAGAGGCCTAATTTGTGGCCACATCTGTGGCCTGTTATCTGTACTTCATCACTCCAATTCAGCACAACACAAATTCCATAATTCAAACTCCAACGTGCCTCCTCACCACAATAGCAATTAATTTGCCTCTTCCAGGCAAATAAAACTCCAAGATACCACAAACTGAAAACGAAATCAATTCAGTCCCAGTTCTAGTTGACCTCTTCATAATTTAAAGAAAACCCCTGCAACTTCAGCATTTAAGAACTGGGACTTCTGTCACAAGGTATTTTTATTTAATCATAGAATCCTAGAACAGTTACAGGTGGAAGAGACCTTGAAGATTATCAGTCTAGCCTTTGTCCTAGCCCTAGCAACCTGCTAAATGATGCCTCCCAATGCAACANNNNCAGCACCTGGCATTTGGCCTTATTGAACTTCATGGCATTGGCCTTGGCCCAGAGATCCAGCCTGTCTAGATCTCTCTGCAGAGCCTCCCTTTCCTCAAGCAGATCAACACTGCCACCCAGCTTGGTGTCATCTGCAAACTTGCTAAGGGTGCACTCCATGCCCTGGTCCAAAGCATTGCTGAAGACGTTAAACAGGAGTGGCCCCAGTACTTGTATTTGTATGCTTACTTTTAAAGGTTGCTGATACATCAGAAGCAGTAACCGCCCTTTAGCACCTAAACTACACCATTAGCTAAACTTTTTACAGGAACTTGGAAGAAGTTTTCTCTCATGGTCAAACCAAAAATAAAACTGAAATGTTTTCATGTTGACTAGGGGAAGAAAAAAAAACAACAAAAACCAAACAACTTAGCAACTATTGCACTACAAAGAATTTACAATTAAATGGCAGTTTCAAAAAGAACTCAGTCTAAAGAAATATCATTCACAATGTCCTCATTAGGTGAGCCAGGGTCATTAAAGCCTTTTCCTGGTATGAACAGCCAATTACTGTGTTACCAGATAAAAGTTTTTCTTCCTTTCATTTGCAAAGAAAAGTCAATGGCTCTTACAACTCCACCCAACAGTAAAATAACATTAATCAGATGGAATAACACTTCCTTGCTACATCATAAAAAGAAACCTCACTTCAAAGTAAGTATGATTTTAGACTCGAAATGAGCATGTTTTTAACCAGAAAGGAAATTCACATTAAAGGCACTGTCATTTTATTTGATCCTTTATTCACTAAGCTTGCTCTATCCTCTTGGAAGTAAGTATAGTTCATCTTAGTTCACTCATATTCCATACGGAGCATAGGACAAAACCACCGTGACATTCCTCTTAGCAATAAGACTAGCAGATCAGGCAGGAATCTAAGAAAGAACACACCACTTCCAAAATAAAACTGCATTTCATAAAGCAATTAAACATCTTGTGCTTGTGCCACAGCTGTACCACTCAAGAAGCTCAGTGATTTAGAAGCAACCTCAGAACAAACCCTGCAAAATACGGACCCTAACTATGGCTCACATCCCTTCAGAATAAGCACACTGCTTCACAAATGGTAAGGCATGCCCTCCAAGCTCACTGGACCTCCATGAGTTTTTTCCTGAGGCTTAACCTAACAGTGAATGTAGCCACAGCAATCTTCAAAATGGTTCTTGCTACTTTTCCTAGGGTCCCTTTTCAAATGAACTGTGCAATGTAGAGCTTAGCAGACTGCCTTTCCCTTCCCCTTTCTGCTGTGGCAGGTATACTCTAAAGACAGTTAATCCTAAAGCTTGCTATCCCCCAGTACCTAAATGTGAATCAAGAACTACCTTTTTTAGCTAGTATTCGTTTCCTTCACTTCTAAGGTGACTATATAAACTTCCTGCTTAAAAAAAAGTTAAAATAAAGGTAGTTTCATTAATATGTTTTACACAGCAATTTTAAGTTAACTATTGCTAAATGCACACTGCTATGCACCAGAACAAACCCACATGGGTAACCAATTCAAACAAATAAAAACTGAAGAGAAATAACCAGTTAACACTCGAGATTTAAAAAAAAAGAAACATTAGAGAAAAAAACCCAAGCCCCACAAACCAACCATCATCAGCCTTCCAGAAACAAGCCTCAGGTCGTAGCTGTAATATCTAACAAAAGCTGAGATTCAGAGACAGTTTTATTGCACATTATAAAATGTCTCCATGTTTTACAGACCATATGCTACTTGACTCACTCCTTCCCATAGACAACAGCCTTCTTCCTCCTTTTGCTTTTACATCATGCCCTTTACTCTGCAGATACCAGCTCTCCTTTTCTGTCAGCCTGATACAGACCTGAGCAAGTTCAAAGTGTGTTCTCTAACTTCAATTTAGCTTTGAAGTCTGCTGCTTGTACTTCATGACAGAAAACAGCTTTTTGCAACATAGATTGTTTACCTTCTCCAGCTACACCAATTAAGACTAATGAGAGTTACCTTTCTCAGGAACAAACTTTTTTTTTAAGCAGTCATTTAGCTTGGAGCTCAGGCTTTTAGATTAGCATCAAAAGGTGATATTTGCAACAAAATTGCAGGAGTTGGTTTCACTGCTGACTTTTAGGGACCTCAAAGTCGTTTACAAAATGTTCTGGAACTTCCCACTTTACCTGCTATTAACCTATTGGGTATGCAAATACATAACACTGCCCTGGTACAAACCAATTCTGTGACTAACCCATGGGCTTTTGTTCACTGCAGCCATTAAAGAGTCAATTTGCACAACATCCCAGTACTCCCCTCTATAAAATTACTGATTCCAGACTGTTCATGATATAAACTGATAAACTGTGCAGCTGGTGAACAGAGGTTCAGGTCACAGACTATAGCTGGGGTAAAGACATCTCTTGGTTTGACAGCCTAGCTCCGTGTAGATGAAACACAAAAGAACTCATGCATCCTCACAAGTCCCACCACACAGGAGGAGGAATACATCAACTGGCAAACATCTCCTTCACTTGTACACAACTTTGCAGTGTGACAGTCCACACTGCACTCCTGCCCTGTAGATCCAGGGGCTGATTGTCAGCAGAGCTCCTGCAGATAAGACCTTCACACCAAGGTCACACTGAAAGTCATTACTGGAGCTTAAAGGAGAAAATAAAAGCCAATTTCTTTGCTGTTTGTTTCTAGGAGGGAAGGATTTCACCCACCTAACTGCCAAATTCAAGGTTAGTGCTACAGCCTTACAAGCAACTACTTACACACACAGCAAGGAGTGCAGGAATCAAGAGACACACACAAGGAGAGCAACTTAACTCCTGAAGGGTGCAAAGTCTTTCTTCCTTTAAGATATCGCATAGATTCTGAAGATGACTAAGAATTTTATTCATGAAAAATCAACCCCAAATAACTCAAAGAACATTCAGCGTGGGAGGTTCTTTTGCAAAAATTAAATAGCAATTGTGATGAAATAGTATCTTCTGCCGAGTTACCAAAGCATTTACATTTTGCTCATGCTCTTACCTAACTGTACATAGCCAGGAACCATACACAAGGGATGCTAGCCAATTTGTTATCTCAATACGCAGAGTTCTTTCAAAACAGGGAAGGTAGAAGAGCAGCAAGCCAGAGGAAGCTTTTTCAACACAATCTCTGGACAAAATTCTTCTTTCCTAGCTATCCAATAGCTCCTATCAGCTGCACAACTGCACAGAATCAACATCAGCAATGTTTAAGAAAATGCTGGCTAAGTACAGAGTGTGTTGGATCTACTTGTATTGAAACTAGTTATCACTGACTTACCTGCAACCCACAGCTGATGCCTCAATTTAAAACTCAGTGTCTCAGAAGTTCTGCCAGAAGATGACAAGAAAGGCTATTAGCACAAATCAGTATTTGCTAAGAATGCTTTCTAGAATTCTCTCCTTCACCCTCACCTGGCCTATATGTCTAGGAATAAACTAGACATCCAATCATCCAATGTCCTCCAGTCATCCAATGTTAGGACAAGAGGGAATGGGAGCAAGTTGGACCACAGGAGGTTTAGTATTAACATGAGGAGGAACTTGTTTGCAGTGAGGGTGCCAGAGCACTGGACCAGGCTGCCCAGGAGGCTGTGGAGTCTCCTTGTCTGGAGACATTGCAGAACTGCCTGGACACATTGCTGTGTGACCTGGTCTAGGTGATCCTGCTCTGGCAGGGGGGTTGCACTAGATGATCTTTCTAGTTCCCTTCCAACCCCTAACATTCTGTGATTCTGTGAATGTGATTTCAGTGACTAAAGCTGTGAGCTCCTTTCTTTTGGGTACACTACCTAGATATTTCCTGAACATCAACAGTTACGGCTTTTCCAATACTGTCATGAGAACATGGACCTAGTTTCCAAAGCTGCTAATAACTTTTAGAAAGGAAAGAAACAAGCAATAAAGACTTCAAAGAAAAACTTCTTACACAACCTGCACAGTCGAAAACAACTGGTTTTTAAGGGTCTTATAACAGTACCACAGAATTTACTACCTCTTACGCATTCAACCTTGGCCTGAGGGAACACTACTTATCTGTTTCCATACTACTGTATATCCCAAAGGAAAAAGAGACCATAGCTGTATCCTAGTTTCCCTTCAAAAAGGAGTATAAAATCAATTCTCCTGTTTCAAAGGGCTTTTGCTCAGCATTAAAACAATACATTTGTTCAGTTGAAGAGATCAAACCCTGTCTAACTCCATCAGTTGAGGACAATGTGCTATTATGCTTCAAAGTCACATGTAGCCCATATCAAATGAAACGTCAGAAAAGCAAGGCATTTAAATGCATATTTGACATACTTTTTGCAAGTCACTATGTTTCACTTCTCAATGGGGCTGTGGGTGGGAGAGGAAAAGGTTGGTTTCTTATGGATTTGAGTGTAAAGGCATCACTTGGCAATTCAAATCACCCCATGTTACAACTGCCCACTCCTAGATGTTGCCACATACAGGAAAAATCCATGCCAGAGATCATCGTTCTGCATATTCAGAGGGAGCACTTACAATCCCTGCCTGTCTCCACATATAGCAGCATTATACAGCCCTCACACTGCAATGCCAACAGGAATAATTTGTCACGGAACTTTCAAGCCATTCCTTATTTGTGCATCACAATATTTACTATTCTCAAGTACCCAATCTGACTGGATTTATGTCAAGCCCCTGTACTCAGCACTGGTGAGGCCTCATCTTGAGTACTGTGTCCAGTTCTGGGCCCCTCACTTCAAGAAGGATGTTGAGGTGCTGGAGAGGGTCCAGAGGAGAGCAAAGAGACTGGTGAAGGGGCTGGAGGGGAAACCATATGAGGAAAGGCTGAGGCAACTGGGACTGTTCAGCCTGAAGAAGAGGAGACTCAGAGGTGACCTTATTGCCCTCTACAACTACCTGAAGGGAAGTTGTAGTCAGGTAGGGGTTGGGCTCTTCTCCATGGCAGCTAGTGACAGGACACGAGGCCATGGCTTGAAGTTGCAGCAGGGGAGAGTTAGACTGGACATTAGGAAGCACTTCCTCACGCAGAGGGTGATTGGGCTCTGGAATGGGCTGCCCAGGGAGGTGGTGGAGTCACCATCCCTGGAGGTGTTTAAAAAAAGATTGGATGTGGCACTGAGTGGCATGGTTTAGATGTTGGGTGTATAGGACCACAGGCTGGACTTGATGATCCTGGGGGTCTTTTCCAGTCTTCGTGATTCTGTGATTCTGTGATTCTATGAAGAACAAGCAGCATCTTTTGAAAGGTCCAAAGTTGCTGTTGCCATTTTGCAAACCTTCTACAATGTACAATGTTAGGTTCTGGTCAGTCAAAGCAAGGTTTTTCTCTCATTCTGTCTTCATTTCTGCAAGTGATAAACCCCTCCATATTTATCATCTGTTGATTAAGGTGGATCTATGACTCTCATCTAAGAGTCTTTAAAAGATAGAGCATGACCAGTGTGACCAGCAGATCAAGAGAGGTGATTCTGCCACTTGACTCTGCTCTGCTGACACCTCCTCTGGAATACTGTGTCCAGTTCTGGAGCCCTCAATACACAAAGGACATGGAGCTGATGGAGCAGGTCCAGAGGAGGCCACGAGAATAATCAGGGGCTGGAACACCTCTCCTATGAGGACAGGCTGAGGGAGCTGGGATTGTTAAGCCTGGAGAAGAGAAGACTTCAGGGGGACCTACTAGTGACCTTCCAGTACCTAAAGGGAACTTCCAAGAAGGCTGGAGAGGGCCTGTTGGCAAAGTCCTGCAGTGAAAGGACAAGGGGCAATGGTTTTAAATTGGAGAAGAGTAGATTTAAACTGGACATTAGAAAGAAGTTCCTCCCCACGAGACTGGTGGAACACTGGAACAGGTTGCCCAGGGAGGTGGTTGAGTTCCCATCCCTGGAGGCATTCCAGGTGAGGCTTGCCAGGGCTCTGGGCAAGCTGATGTAGTTGGGGATCTCCCTGGCCACTGCAGGGGGGTTGGACTAGATGACCTCCAGTGGTCCCTTCCAACCCAAACCAGTCTAGGATTCTGTGTTTCATCTTACACAAATACTCTAAGCCAGGTGCAGCAAAAATGGATGTAAATACCTGAACTCTGTGTTACATTTAAACAACAGTTTGTTTGTACCTGTCATAATTCTTTAGGAAAACAACTATACTCATGGGTAAAGTTCCTGTAAATCATTCATTTTCCCCAACTTCATTTTCCCCTTAACACTAATGAAAAAAGCCAAACTTCAGATTTCCACTTGGGTGCTAATCAAACACCATCACAGCTGTTACTGAGCATTTCTCATATGGAGGGCTCAGTCCCTTCCAGGATCAAAACCATTACTGACAATATGCAAATAAGGGATGTGAAAACCAGAAGACCAAGCTGGGTAGTATCAGAGCAGCTGAGAATATCATAGAATTATGTAGGTTAGAAAAGACCTTTAAGATGGTCAAGCCCAATCATTAACCCAACAGTGCCAGGTCACCACCAAATGGAATAGAAACTATGCATTTACACTCAAGTGGCTCATTTCCTCTACTGCTTGTTTGAGCATGTGCCCAATTTGCCTACAAGGAAATAATGAAAGTAAATGCAGAAAAACTTTACTAAACTAGTAAGATTGAACTTGCACAAGCATGAGTAAAATTTAAACAACCTTAATATACTTGGAAAGTAAAGGAACTAACACTAAAGCCACTTAAATTCTGCTTAGAAATCCCTGTATAGTGTAATTTAATCCACTTCCAAAGCACGTCTTTATCTAGATTAATTTTTCCCAGTGTTCCTACACAGCCAAAACCTCAGCATACACTAAATGCATAGGCAGCTTTCTCAAAGATACTTTATACTTAGCATAATAGATTGAGATTACTGATGACCTATAAATTCACTTTATGACAGCAACTTCCCACTTACCTACTCCTAAGTAACAGGATCCCCATATCCTTAATCTTGGGTTCAAAGTTTCCCATCTACTGGAAATTAAATCTCTATTTTTGAACTTGTAGCAAAAAGCAGTTTCAAATAGAGTCTCAACCAGATTTCTCTTTTCTGGTCCCTTAAATCCAAAAGAAAGAGTTCACATATGACACCTAATCTTTTATCTACCACTGTGAAGATCAGTGGCTCCCTACAGATGGGTCAACACAGCTTGTTTCATTTAATTTCACACAGATATCTTAACTTCTGTCAAATGACATGTCCCTCCTTCATGGAGTTTTCTAGACTTTTTTGAGACTCAGGAATGTCTAGCAAGAGGTTTTTGGAAGGCAAGAGAATCAGGCTGACTCTTGTGTGTACAAAACTTTTTCACCTCTGTAATTGATGTAATGTGTAAAACCCTTCTCCAAGATGGCCCAGGTCTCTCTGTATAAGAGGTAGACATCAGCTTACCAACTTTCATTGTAAGATGTAGAATGACTCTAGCTTGCAGTTCTGAACATTTGGCAGTGCACAACCACAGCTAGACACGTACTTCTTCCTAAACTCATCTTCCCATGAGAGCTGCTATTCCACAGCAAAGCCATAGAAACTGTTCTGGAGGTCAGCTCTTGCATGCAAGCAAGACCATGGGAAACCACTCCACCTAACCCACTGACCACCTTACAGTGAGGTGGCCTCAGAAGCCAACACCAGCAGCCACAGGGGAGACAAGACTGAAATCAAGCCAAGAGGTTCTACTAGCCTGGGCTGCATCAGGAGAGGCATGAGCAGCAGGCCTAGGGAGGTGATGCTGCCTCTCTACTCTGCCCTCATGAGTCCCCACCTGGAATACTGCATCCAGTTCTGGGCTCCTCAGCATAAAAGATGTGGAGCTGTTGGAGCGAGTCCAGAGGAGGCCACAAAGATCAAAGGGCTAGAGAACCTCCCCTATGAGGATAGGCTGAANGGTTGCCCAGAGAGGTTGTGGCTGCCCCATCCCTGGCAGTGTTCAAGGCCAGGCTGGATGTGGCCCTGGGTGACCTGGGCTAGTGTGTGACATCCCTGCCCATGGCAGGGGGGTTGGAACCAGATGATCTTTAACGTCCCTTCCAACCTGGGCCGTTCTATGATTCTATGATACTAGGCTTCATTGTTGGTCCCCCAAATAGGAGAAGAGAAACCCATCCTGCTCTATCCAAGGGGGAAAATGTGTCACCAGCCAAAGTTGGAGGGTTAGGCAAGGAAGCTGAGCTCCTGAATTGGCAGAAACTAACATACAGCAGGTTGGTGTCCAAAGTCCTGAATCTGGCTGTGAAAAACCTATGTTTCCAACATGGTCAACTAATAAATGTAAAACACCCAGGAAATTAAAACAAGTTGTGGAAGCTTCTGCATAAGACTATAAACTAAATATCTCAGTGGAAATACAGTTTGAGTTAGTTAAATTAAGAACCCACCCTTTTGCATAGTTAATTCAAGGATACAGATGAAACCAGAAATGCATCTCCTCCCACTCCTACCACCAACCAACCCCCACAGAAAAATATTTAAATAGCAGAGATCTGTAATCTAGAACAGAGAGCAATATTCTATAAAGTATCATCTAATTTAAACCAATCTCTAACTTAAAGGCATTATAAAACACATCATCACTGCTTTATTATTTACTTGGTATTTCACACTAGATCTCCCAAACATTAGGATATATAAGTGTGTAATCATGGACCTATGGTATACAGCCAAATAATGTTTTTGGAACTGTGAACTTATTATGAATGCCAGTAAAACATTCTGTAGGTATGTAGTTGGTTTTTTGCTACAGCTCCATTAACTACGTATTCTCTGCTGTTCCTAAGTCAGAGATTTCCTAGCTATTTTAACTGCATACATATAAATAACCTTTTGCCAAGTTCTTATGTTGACCATTATTACAGAATTAAATGCCTCACAACTCTTCATGCATTTATTCCCACAGTGCCTGTCTCAGATAATACTAGACAGATTTAGCTATTAAATCAATACAAACTCTTAAGCAATCATGTAAACCACAAGCATACAAAAAGCAGAGAATACAGGAGCAAAAACAGCATCTCAATGGAAGGAACAGATAAGTTGACTAAACTTTAGGTGCAAGAAAAAGCTCAAGATCTTATTCTGTGACAGATTAGGCTGAACCTCAATTGCTTTTATGAGACTACCTTTGGGTTTGAAAGGTCAGAAAGCTACAACTCCCCAGAAAATGCAGAAGCAATAGAAATGTGATGTGAAGTGCATTCACCTTGTGCCTATTAAACTTAACTGGGAACAAAATCTGGGGTGAAATGAGGATAAGCAACTTAACTGAATATATGCAAGATAACAGAGAAACTGATGCTTTTTTTCCCCTTCATATGCCTGGAATAACTATTTAAACTGTAGGGAAACAGAGATGAGTAATCCACAGAGCTAATGGGGTGTCTGCGCTGCACAGTAGATGCCACCAATACTGTTCACTGCACAGAACAAAGTATTTGCAAATACTTTTGTCACATCAAGAGGTACAAAACAGACTTCTGAACCTGAGGAATTGTAATCCCACTGCAATAACAAACCAGCCCCTTCTTTCCTAAAGTGATACTTCAAGATTAAATTTAGAGTACATTTGCTCTCTGACCAAACAAGATGGCATTTGAAACAGGGTCCTTCAGAGTAAAAAGGGTGCATGTGGTAGGGAACCACAGAAAGCTCACATGGCATAAAATACTCATTAGCACAGATGGCCTGACAATCCCCAGATATCTCTTAAAACCTCTAGCTATATCTTCACCTAAAGATAAATATCATCTACCTTATCACATTGTGATTTCACCTTCAGTCTGTGAGACATAGTTTAGCTTCTGAGGCTAAACTACTAGAATAAAACATATCTCCAGAAGGCAACTAAGATGAGACTGTGATACATAACTGTAACACTGTCCCGAGGTGATTAAAATTCAAGAAAAAGGAGTGTACGTCGTATTCCCTTTTGAACTTTTGAATTTGGACATGGACAGTGTTTCTTTAAGAAGACTCAGTGGCTGAACTCTTTCTGCCCCTTCTTCGCCCACTGAAGAATCTGCAGAATCTGCCAATAGAGAATGAAACCCTGCACCTGCGCAGATGTAAACCATCGCCGCAGCGTCTCTGGACGGGGCGGGTGGTCAAGGGTTGTAACCCTAAGACATCACTCAAGAGAGACAACAAACAGCAAATCACGAACTGCGCAGAGGGATGATTTATTTTTGTGTATATAAGAGGCAGAAGTGAGAGTTCTCTCTCTTCCTGCTTCC
>VWZO01004926.1:0-12706 GCA_013396975.1 Bucco capensis
AAACTTTTGCTCTGCTAGCATACATCCTAATCTAACTCCTAAGTTTTGCTTGGTTTCAGTATCATGAGATTCCACAGGACTCCCTGCACTGAGATGTCCAGGTGTGGCTCTTTTTGTCCAGGTGATTTGCACATGAAAAGCTGCTTCTGGGATTGCCAACTCAGTTGGTGCTGGGACTTTGAGCTGTTAGCACTGCTAGGGTGTGGCTGCTGCTCTGGGGCGTGCCCCTGCCCCGCCCCAGCCAGGGCCAGGGCTCTGCTAGCCCCTGCTCTGGCCCGGCCTGCACCCATCACAACTGTTGCCACGGCTACAGTGTTAGTCTGCTGGGGGAAGGGGCTGGCCAGGCAGCAGTTTAGTGTTATAGTGAATGTGAAGATTGCCCGAGGTATCCATTTCCTCTCCCTTCCCCCCCCCAGCCGTTAATGTATTTACTGGCAAACTTGGTGAGTGATAGCCCTTTTCCATCGGNAAAGCGTGCAGCTGCCAGACCACCTCTCCATCTCCTCACCAGAACCATCCAGTACCCGGGCTCACCTCACCTGCCACCTCATCTCCACCAGACTGTACACTAGCAGGTTTTACTGCGAGTGAGGGGGGGGCTGTCGGTGGCTTGAGGGGGGTGGGAACCGGGAGGGTGTGTAACACCCTGTGTTTTTCTTTTTCCATTGTTATATATATATATATATATTTTCTATGTTAAACTGTTATTCTTTACAACTCAGCCTCTGTGTTCAGTGATTTCTTTCCTTTTGTGAAAGGGGGAGGCTCTAAAGGGGCTTCCTTCCGAATTTGTCCTCCCAAACCAGGACATTTAGAAACAAAACAAAGATATTTAGGGGAAGGAGGAGGAGGAAGGGTGGACACAAAGAACTTCCTGTTTTATGTATCCCATTACAGATTCCTAATTTTGTGCAACAACTCGACATCAAAGGTTCAAAAGATTTTCAATATGTGCATTTTTTCTTCACACAGCATATTGCCTCTAGTTTGGTAGTTGCAGAATCATTTTAAAATAATGTAGGTTTTTATAAATGCCTCAATCCAAGCCTTGCTTCTACCTTCTCTATACCTTTATTTCACTGTTAAAATAACAGTGTTATAGGACAGCTGTGAGTTCTCTGAGTTCATTTTCATTTATTGAAAAATGAATGAGTGAGAGTCTTGATTACCTTACAGATAAATCTGGTTAAATGTCACATTAATTAAAATGCATGGTTTTGAGGCCATTGTGAACTATTTATATGTAATTTAATTCATATCAGCAGCTAATTTGTATTTAATGCAAACTAATGGGTTTTGTGTAAATGGAGCATGTGGCAGTCTATTTAAAAAAACAAACTATCTGTAGTTCCATTTCAGTTATTTTAATTAAATTTAGAGCTATGTGCAGTGGGAAGGGATAAAGAATGTGTTATATATGAAATGTTGATGATTAAAACCAATTTAAATATATAGAATAAGAAACAAATGATTCTCTTAGCAGAAACACTGTTTCATTTGCTGACATTTTCATTTGCTAAAAGTGTAGACAAAGAGCAGGCAAGGTCACATGCCAGGTGCTTTTTGAACAGAAGAATACAAATAATTCTATGACATAATTGCAAAAACACCATGAAGGTTAACGGTTTCACATTTATAAAATGCTTTGAAAATTATTGGGAAGTTACTGTCTCAACATTTCTGAATATTGGAATAAGCAAAATCGGCAACTGTTTACAACAGGATTTATTTTGTCCCAAAGCCGCTATTCAAGTCCCAGCTACCACCTTACAACCAATGGAGCCTACTATGCAATATAATGACCATGTTGGCTAACATCAGACAAGACAGTATTTAAAGAGTTTTAGAGCAAATATAAATATTATTTAGCAGTTTTGAAACCTGACGTGTCATACCACTATCTCATACCCTATTTGCTTGTACTTCCTGAGCATGGCAAAATAAACAGATACTTTATTTCTTACTACTCAGAGAAAATTTTGCTTGCAGCAGTAGCTCAATTTCTTCATGATTTTTTGTCTCACCCACTCTTGACCAGTCTGACAGATTTTGGAGAAGAAATGCTCTAACAAAAATATTTTTCCAAGCACTTCTCATCATCACTGTTTCAAGGTTTTGGTAGGATATGTGCTCTCTTATCTCTCTCTGTAGATAAAAGCTACAAAGGTTGGAATATCTTTTTAGAAGCTTAGCCTGGATCTCTATTAACAATTGTGACATAGCCCTAACAGCTTGTATACAACACATCAGTAAGCTACTAAACTTAATTAAGGTTTTAGTGTCATCAGGGATGGAAATTAGAAGTGAGAACAATAGCTGGCTGATATTACTCCTAGTTTCACTGATTGTATGACAGTTTCTCTAACTGCAAAAGCCACAATGGGAGCTCTTGCTTTTTCTGTGCTCCCACTACAAATACTGTCACTTTTAGAAATTTGTCAGTAATAGGGATTATTCAGCTGAAATGGAAATCTGTGCTTGGTAGTTTAAGTACTCTGACTTTGGAGAATAAAATAAAAAAAATCTTCAGTTACCTTTTATTCCCAGAAGAATTTGTGCTTGAAATACATTATTCTAACAAAAAAGGTACTTAACCCACACATGATAAAGCAGATCAGTACATTTCTTGCCTATGTTGACAACTATGGATATATATCTATGTTTGCACAGACTTGACCAACATGCGTTGTTGGTCACGTTCAACAGAGAGCATAAGATCTTCCATAATTATCTTCTCTTAACGAAACAAGACATAAACAAAAGACTTGATAAATGAAAGTTGAAACCCATGATCAAAATTCAGCAATTGCTTCTGTTATCTACTGAATAAAGGCTGAGATATTGACATGTTAAACACTGGCTAAATGAAAAGACTATGGATGGTATAAAATAAAAATTACCTGCCTGTTAGAAAAGTTATTCAGAAAAATCAATGTTCATTTTCTGTCTCAGCAGCAATTTTGCATTGCCCAACAAGGGTGAGGTTATTTAAACATGATACTTGAGTAATTGCACAGGTGACCTGGCTGATACGTAGGACAAAAATGCTTGGTTGCTATCACTGAAATCCTGGAAAAATGCTGAATAAGCCACATAAATAAACAAAAAATATTAAAGAAAAAATAAGATATTCCTCAATGAAAACTACCTGAAACACTTAACTTTGAAATCTCCTATTTGTTGTTATCCTTTCTACACCTTCAACTACAAAATATAGTTCAACATGCTGGCATTTGTAAGGGACTGTCAGGTTTTATTTTTATTTCAAAATATCATAAAGCAATGTATATTACCAAAGCCGCAAATGCAGGAAAAAAAAAATCTAAGAAACTGAGAAGATTTCTTTTATCTCATAATGTATCTGAGATGCATGGTGCTTCTGCTGGAGTCTGCCTTCCAGGTAGGAGATATTTGCCTTGATTGATTCTTCTCTTACCTCTGGTAATTTACTGATAATTTCTCACTCACTTCTGCCAGTCTTGTGAGCGTTTTTTATTTTTTTGATGGATTAGGAGATTGGATTGAGTGTATCCCCAAAAGACTGATCTGTTAGTCCCAAACTGATGCAATACCCAAATGTTTACTTTGGATGATGGGATACCTCTCCCTTCTGAGGGGAACAGAGAGTGCCATATGCCAACTGGACTCGTATCACAGGGAAGTCTGCTGCCTCTCTGAGGCTTGGATAAGACATTACTATTTAACTCCCTGGTATGGCATTCTGATTACTATAGAATCATAGAATCATAGAACAATCAGAGTTGGAAGGGACCCACAAGGATCATCAAGTCCAACTCCCATTAGGCACAGGACAAAAACCGATCACACAAGGTGACTAAGGGCATTGTCCAAGCTTCTCTTAAACTCCACAAGATTTGGAGCCATGACCTGGGGAGCTTATTCCAATGATCCACCACCCTCTGGGTGAAAACCTTTTTTCTAACATCCAGCCTGAATTTCCCCTGGGACAGCTTCATACCATTCCTCCGTGTCCTGTTACTGTCCACTAAAGAGAAGAGCTTAGCCCCCACTCTTCCCTCTCTGGTGAGGAGGTTATAAACTGCTACGAGATCCATAACCTAATAATAATAATATGCCAGCATACTTTATAGAAATGTGGAAAACAAATGGATTTGTCCTAATCTGTGTTATTAGAGTGAAAACTAAATTAATTCTTTTCAAAGAGAGGGCCCCTCAAGAAGTAAATACTTAGTACTTAAAACACTGCTGTTTTGCTAGTCAGAAATTAAAGATGAACCGGTTTCTGTTACAGCTTCACTCCAGATATGAATCAAAATTTAGCTGGCAGCTGAATGTAGTGGAATGCTCTGCAGCACCCCTGTAGACCCTTTGTAAAGTGTCTGGCCCATGGTAGTTTTCCACGCCACCATTAAGTACCTTCTAGTATATCGTCTTCTTTTGATGCCACAGAGAGAAATGAGAGTTAAGACTTTTTGACTACTAGATCACAAATAAGGTTAAGATTTCCAGCCTGGGAAGATCAGAGTTAATAACGAGAGGAGAGAAAACATGAATATTGTATCTTATCTGATGGGAAAAGTGGGTGTGAAGTTGACATGTCTTGGAGCACATGCTCCACAAAGGTGATTGTTTTCCACTGGAATGATACAATCATTCCGACTTGTAGTGACTCTTCCACTTTTAAGAGGTTTGTAAGCAACACAACAGAATAAGAGAATGGTTGGCTGCAGTAGGGCGGGCTAGGGTCACTTAAGTTTAAGATACAAACACCTCACAGGGTGAGGAGGTGGAGTTGCTCTCTATGTAAGAAAGCATTTGGAATGTATTGAGCTCTCCTTGGGGGGCAATGATAAGCCGGTGGAAACCTTGTGAGTAAAAATTAGGGGAGAGTCTAGTATGGGAGATATTGTAGTGGGTGTTTACTACAGGCCACTTGATCAGGATAATGAAACTGATGAGGCCTTCTATAAGCAGCTGGAAGTAGCCTCGAGATCACAGGCTCTGGTTGTCATGGGGGACTTTAATTACCCAGACATTTGTTGGGAGACTTACACAGCCAGACATGCGCAGTCCAGTAGGTTCCTCCAGAGCACTGATGATAACTTTCTAACTCAGATGGTGGAGGAACCAACAAGGCAAGGAATATTGCTGGACCTTGTACTAACAAATAAAGGGGTACTTGTTGAGGATGTGTAGGTAGGGGGCACCTTTGGCTGTAGCGACAATGAGTTGTTGGAGTTCAAGACTGTGGGCAGTAGGCACAGGAAAAAGAGCAGGATTGCTACCCTGGACTTCAGAAAAGCCAACTTTGGTCTTCTCAGGAAACTGCTTGATAAAGTCCTGTGGGACAGGGCTCTAGAAGGCAAAGGGGCCCAAGCAAGCTGGCTAGTATTCAAATGCCTTTTCCTCCAGGCTCAAGATCAGTGCATCCCAAAGGGTAGAAAATCTAGTAAGAGAGTTAGGAGACCTGCACGGTTGAGCAGGGAACTACTGGATAAGCTTAAGCATAAGAAGAAAATATACAGTACATGGAAGAACGGGCAAGCCACTCGGGAAGAATATAGGGAGGTTGTCAGAGGGTGCTTTGAGGCATGAAATGGGTGCACTGGTGACCAAGGATACAGAGAAGGTGGAATTACTCAATGCTACTTTCACCTCTTCAGGCAAGTATGATTTCAAAGACTACTCAAAGGTGAGAATCTTCTCCCAGATAAAACAGAAGACCATGAAACCTTGAGTATTTGACATGGTGAGAAAAGTTCATTATAACTCCATAAACAAACAGTCCAACATCATGAAAACACAAGTTCGACATTGTAACTATGGGAAGGAAATGGAAAAGAGTGTAAAGGAGTTAATGCCATTTAAAATGTAAGGAAGGGAAATTTAAAAAATGGAAGAAAAAGACAGGAGTGATTCAGGTCATATGGTTCACTGAGCTCTAAGTTGGTAGAGAATAAGATGCACGTAAGTGTTTAATACTGTCTTGCTCTCTATTTAATCCCGCATA
The DNA here is from genome assembly GCA_013396975.1 of Bucco capensis. Classification (NCBI taxonomy): domain Eukaryota; kingdom Metazoa; phylum Chordata; class Aves; order Piciformes; family Bucconidae; genus Bucco; species Bucco capensis. The sequence continues at coordinate 5,993 of VWZO01004926.1, forward strand.
TTCACACACCAGGTCTCTAATTGTCTCGGTTATTCAGGATTTCTTTTGCCTGTACTTGTGTTTTGCTATTTAATGCCTTAGGTCTTAAAATAGAAAACTTTTTTTTTTTAATTGTGTAAAATGTGTAACAAGTGTTACTTTTCTGCTTGTATCCACAATGTAACTCCTCTGAACGTAATTCAACAGCTGGAGATGTCTGTAGTCTTTACTAATTTTGTTATAATAATAACAAATTTAGTAAAGACAAAATTTTGTTATAATAACAAATTGGTTTTTTGGTCTGACTGATGCTTGGTGGAGGATCATGTACCCTTGCCTGGGGATAAACACACTAAAATAGCTCTTAAAGTTAAGTCTTGCTTGATTTTAGTTCTTTCAAGATTTTTTTCTTTGAGAACCAGAACTTAAGTGCTTGTATTTTTCTGGGGTTTTTTGTTTTGTTTTGTTTTTTTTTTCCTCACACTTCCAGTGGTTATAACTGAACTAGACTGTATGATTCAGCAGTGGTTTGTGTTACATCTACATTTAGAATCAACTTGATTAGTTGATTTAGCTTGATTAATTAAATCTCTGAATCTATGTACAGAAAAATAAAAATTCGTCAGTGATGTAGACTTTTTTTGGTGTGTTTTTTTTTTTTTAATTTTGTTTTGTTTCTGTTTTTTACATTGTGGATAAAATGCTAGAATTCTCTGAAGAAAAAACAGCAATTTAAAACTTAATTGTTCCTGGTACCTCAGACCCTAACAGCAATGAAACTGGTGAGAGAATATTTATGTTCATACACACGTAAGGCCTAATGCTATAAAGCTATGAAAAATGGCTCTAGTTCTGTTGAAGAAGAAGAGCCAGCCTTCGTTTACACTGCATGTATTAACTATATTGTTTATCCACTGTTTCACATCTGACTTCCATTACTATAAGATTTGTATAGTGGTACATAAAACATGACAGTGCATCCTTGTGATTTGCTTAAGAAAAGGCCTAAGAAGTATGCGAGATATCCTCTAGGTCTTTGGTCACTTTGACATCCTGAGTAATGGACTGTGGTGGACAGTGGCATTTAGGTTTAACAAAAAAAGACAGACTTTCTTGTGAATATGAGAACTATCCAACAGACCAGGGAGATTATCCAAAACATCTTTAGTGCTCTGGATACTTCATATCTGCTATCTTGCTGGAAGAGGATAATAGTAGAACTAAACTCTTACCATATTCATATGATGTTGAAATAGTGGCACTGATAGCAAAGTTGAAAGCAGAAATGTAAGTTATTATTTAATAGTAAGAATGAGAATTGTGACTTGGGTCTTAGCTAGGTCAATAAAGGCAAAGAGTTCAGAAAGCGGGTTCTTTTTCCCTCCTAGAATCAGGGATATCACCCAAATCTGATGATTTCATTCAGATACCACATTGGATCAAATATAGTTCTATGGACAGATATTTTCTTCCCTTCTTTCCCTTTCCCTTTCCCTTTCCCTTTCCCTTTCCCTTTCCCTTTCCCTTTCCCTTTCCCTTTCTTTAACTTACTAATGACAGTACAATAGGGGGTTAGTAGTTACTAACACCTTAAATATTAGTATTATACTCAAAATGGGTTTGAAGAGATTAGTCCACAAGGTAAGATATGGAGGAAAATACTGACATAAGCTGTGTGACAAGAAAAATGAAAAGAACAGAAATAATACACAAAGAGAAACCAAGTAATCCATTGTCTGAAAAGGCTTTATAAAGCCATCACTCTGTCCTGACGTATGAGTAAAAATAAAAAATGTAAAAAGTCAAGAGCTAAGAAAGCTATATAGCTTTGCTTCCATCATTTAGTAACATGGCCTCCATTTCAGAACAAAAATAACAGATTTAAGAAATAGACTTCTTTTAAAAATACAAGTTTGGTTCAGTTATTTATTTTTCCAAGTGGAAACAGTGCTGCTTATAATTCAGAATAGCATTCTGCTCCCCAAAAAATCTTGTTGTTCAACTACTTTCAGAACACTTATTTTGAATTTTCAGGTGAGAACTGCTGTTTTAGTGAGAAATATTTTCTACTCATTTTCATACGTGAAGAATTTATATATGGGCTAGATGATAAAACATAGAAGATACTCAGTTTTGTAAATCAGCTGACCTTGGTTGAAATAAATGAGATTAAAATTAAGCTGAATCAGGATCTTAAACTGAAATTTCTCTCAATGAACTTTGTTACTGTACTTCTTTTCCATATAAGCCTAACTGTGAATATTTACATCAACTTTATAAGTTGTATGTAGGACTTCTGCTGGCCCAAAGGCAAGGGCAAAGTTAGCATTTGCTAAATATGCAAATCCAGCATTCACACCAGTTACTGGTGAGACTTTCACAGTTATAAATAAATCTACACTTGTAATGCCATGGTTTCTCTGTTGGGCTGAGTGACTAGTTGCACAACAAGATCCTATTTGCTTGATTATAACCCTTTGAAATGGTTACTTGTTTTAGTGCAAATCCCTAAATAAATAATAAATAATTCTTCTAAAATAATAGCTTTTAGAGTGAGAATTATTTTATCATTAAAAACACATTAACAACGGAGAGGTGGAAAAACACATAAGATGCTCAGCATTTTGCTGATATTATGATAAACTTACTGATTTTCTGTAACTTTCATGTTTATAAATATAAGATTGTTTGTGAATAGTAATGAAAGTTAATTACAGGTTTACAGGTGGCTGTCATTTGAAGACCTGCCTATGAGAGTATAAGCTATGCAATGCTGCTTCCTTTTAGAGATCAGGCACTGTGCAGTGCAGAAAGAGCTATTGCCTTACCAGCCTGCTTCCACTCAAATGTAATTTATTAACACCTGCTAAACAGCAGTAACTACAAATCACTTTGCTAGTGCTGACCTGTGGAAACTCCAATTTCTATAAAGAACTTCTGTCACCTGCATAATGATTAGAAAGTTAAGGCTGTACAGATAAATAAAGAATAACATAGCATAGCCTTAAAAAACAGCAAACAAGCTGAGTGAATGCAAAACTCATTTTTTCAGACATGCTGATCAATTGTCCAGTGACTGGCTTGTCAGGAGAAACTTTACAGGAATCTTCCTCTGTTTTTACCATCTCTGGATATTATATGTTTATAAAATAGTCCTCCACTGATATTCAGTGGACCCTACGGTCTCTATACTATGAAGCAACATCCCAGCTATCCCAACACACTAGGTTATTTCTTTCTCTTCCAAGAGCTCAGGTATGTTCCAAGCACCTTCTTTTGTTCCTTCCCTAGGCAGAAGCTGTCATCCAAAGGGTAACGGTCAATGACTCGATGTCCAGATGGAGATCTGTAACAAGTGGCAACCCTCAGGGGTCTGTACTGTGATCACTGCTGTTGAATATCTTCAGCAATGACCCTGACAGTAGGACTGAGTGCACCTTCAGCAAGTTTGCAGATGACACTAACCTGAATGGTGCATTTGACATCCTGGAGGGATAGGATGCCATCCAGAGGGATCTGGACAAATTTGAGAAGTGGGCCTGTGTGGACCTCATGAGATTTCACAAGGCCCAAGGCAAAGTTCTGCAGCTGGGTTGGGTCAAGCCTCGATATCAGTACAGGCTGGGAGACGATGTGATTGAGAGCAGCCCTGTGGAGAGGGACCTATGAGTGATGGTGGATGAAAAGCTTGATGTTAGCCAACAATGTGTGCTTGCAGTCCAGAAGGCTAACTGAATCCAAGGCTATATCAAACAAGTATGGCCATCAGGTTGAGGGAGGTGATTCTGCCATTCTACTCTTCTCTGGTGAGACCTCACCTGGAGCACTGTATCCAGCTCTGGAGTTCTCAGCACAAGACATTGATCTGTTGGAGGGAGTCCAGAGGACAGGGCCACAAAATTGTTCAGAGGGTTGGAACATGTTTGCTATCAGGAAAGGCTTAGAGTGCTGGGGTTTCTCAGCCTAGAGAAAATAAGGCTCCAGGAAGGCCTTATTACGGCCTGTCAGTACTTAAAGAAAGCCTTTAAGAAAGATGAAGGCTATCTTTTTAGCAAGGTCCGTTGCGATTACAAGTGGTAGTGGCTTCACACTAAAAGAGGGGAGATTTAGACTGGATATAACGAAGTAATTTTTCACAGTGAGAGTGGTGAAACACTGGTACAGATTGCCCAGAGAGGTGATGGATGCCCCATCCCTGGAAACATTCAAGGTCAGGTTGGACAGGGCTCTGAGCAACCTGATATACTTATAGATATCCCTGCTCACAGCAGGGAGGTTGGACTAGATGACATCTGAAGATCCTTTCCAGCTCTAATCTTTCTATAATCCTATATTCCTTATCCTTTAAGAAAGTGCTTCAAAGTGCAAAAATAACTCAAAAGGAAATGTGTCAGGAATTGTTTTGTGCTTGTCATCTCTTCACAACGGGATAGCCAGTACATAGGAAGAGCTAATGTTTATGTCACATGCACTCAGGACACATCTCCCTAAGTGTACTTGAGCTCAATGGTAAGTCTATGTGAGTGAACAATCTGTCCTTTAACTCATGCACATCCTTAATATTCGTTTGGATTTGTCTCATTTTGATACCTATCTGCATATTCCTCTGAATGATTCAATAGACAAACATATAGTGTTTCTGCAACATTAGTCACTTTTTCTTGATGTTTCTCTTGCAGCATATCCATACTGCAGTGGTATTTTATGTACGGAAGGTAAATTTCTGTATCTACTCTTTTCAAAACTTGAGAAGTTTCAGTTTTTCTTGCAGCTAAATTCTCTTTGATCACCATAGATGATTACACCATAGGTATTCATCTTCCTGCATAGTGAGTACCCTTGGGAGTTGTTGAAATAGGTCCTGTGTGTTGTGTAAGACTTAAATAGCCAGGAATAAGTCATAGCAGCCGTGCAGAGAAGGACTTGGGGGTCGTGACTGATGAAAAGCTGGATATGAGCCAGCAATGCATACTTGCAGCCTAGAAAGCCAACCGCATCCTCAGCTGCATCAGGAGAGGCATGACCAGCAGGACTAGGGAGGTGATTCTGCCTCTCTACTCTGNTCGCAGGGGGGTTGGAACTAGATGATCTTTAACATCCCTTCCAACCTGGCCATTCTATGATTCTGTGATTCTATGATTCTATGATTTCACGCGAGCCAGAGAAGTAAACCAATTTCTAACGTTTAGTCCTAATAACTACTCTCATGGGCCAGGAAATGTAGATGCATGAGTTATTGTTGAACTCACGTTGGGTATATGTTTTATACAAATGAATGAATGGTTTTAAAAGGGCACACCACACCTAATGTTCCAAAAATAACTATGCTAGTGACATCAAACCCCCTATAATTTGCAGGAAAATGCATATATCTATTGGGAATATCAAATATTGTTTAGAAGATAGATCTATGAATCACCTACAATCTTTTCTAAGACAGCATTTTAAATAAGAATCATATACTTATGGTCCTTTTAAGCTATTTGGAATAATTATAACTACTTTAGAAACTGCCCCAATACATTAATAAATATAGGTAGATGATTTTCATAATCATTAAACACCTGGGGAAAAATTTGTTTTTAATAGAGAGAAAAAAGTCCCACATTCCAAAGCAAACTAGTGTTTGTTGCTGATCTTCTTCTTGGTGCCTCAAGTGACAACAAAAAATTCACAAATAAACCTTATAGTTTCCTGCCATGTTCAGTTAGAGTTGGAAAAGGTTTCATCTCACCCAGTACTCGTTATCTGTTGTTAGTTTGTCTGATACCTGTGTGCATATGTGTTGTTCTTCTTAAAGTACCAACTTCATGGCAAGATGAGAACCATCTAATATTTGAGAACGGACGGATGTAGGCTATTGACAGGTTGTGAGGTACAAGATGCACAAAATCCAGTTGATAATAGCATGGGAGCTGTTCCAGTAAAGTGACTTTACCAGTCCATCAGGTTATGTTTCTGTTTTGTAACTACAACCATTCTTCTATTTTTAACTAAACAATGAAACAATGCTGCATTTTTTTCAAATCTTCTGAACAGCCAAAAGACATGCTTGTTTTCTGCTCTCAGATGATCCGTTGCTCCAGATGCTGCATCTCTCACTAGCCTGTCTGCACGTGTACTGCTGTCACTGGCATATAACTGACAATCCTGCTTCCTGAGATGCACTAACCATTAAGATCACGTGCGACATTTGGAGAGTTGGAAGGATTCAATTCTGTGAAAAATTGAAAATGGTTCTTGAAAATTATTTTGTAAAGGCTTTTGTTTATTGGATTATTGCTCATCCTCTGCTTCAGTATGTGGATGCATTTCTAACAGTCTTCAAAAACTTACACGCCATAACACTGATCCAGCCACTAATTTCATCCCTGGGATGACTTAAAAAGTTCTACTAATGAAGAATTTAAAATACATCAAAGAGTAAACTAGCAAAATGTCTTAAATTAGGACCTTGTTGCAAGAAGAAGAATGCATTGAAATTCATGAATTCATTAGAAAGCTGTGTTGTTGCTTATTCTGTGTAACCATCATGACTGATAAAGCTGGATTTACTCCTCTTAGCTCCTGCAGAAATTTTCACAACATCCACATTCTTTTACTAGGTTATATTAGCTGACATTTACCTAGGATTATTTCTGATATAGCAAAGTCTTTCTATATCTAGTATTTCTAAATATTTTTAAAGCATTTCAGTTTGTCAGGGTCATCATCATGGCTAGGCTTCGTGAACAA
>VWZO01004940.1:0-22367 GCA_013396975.1 Bucco capensis
ACCTAGTTTAAAGCTTTACTGATAAGTCCAGTCAGCTTGTTTATGTACTTATGGATTTATGTACTTGTATGTATGGCTAGGCTTCGCGAACNCTCTGCTGTTGGCACAGGTATCGTACCAGGGGCCACAGAAGACCCCAAGTGATTTTCAGACTGTGCCTGATGTATGTACTTACGGACATCAAAATTAACAATTCCTTTATCTTTTGGTGAAGAGTTCTCATAGGTTTGCACATGTTCTTCCTCTCAGAAGAGACATTTTCAGTGACAAACAGGAGCATGTGGAGGAGGAGGAAGAGGAGGAAGAAGAGGAGGCAGAGGAAGGGTTGGATAACAGAAAGAAGAGTACAGTTTCTCTCAAAGATGAACAAACATTACAAGATGGTGTAATAGTAAGTGCTGCATTGCGCATCTTATGCTTTCTATATCACCTTCACTCTGCAACTAGTTTAGAAAATACCAAGTAGAAAATTGCAGATGTAAAAAGTTTCCACATCTAACTTCTCACAGCGCAAGAGACTGGGCTGAGGTAGCTTAGAGTATTACTAGTAACAAGACTGTGTGCTGTAGTGGGAGAACTGGGATGAGTGAAGGGAAAAAAACCTAATATAATCCTTTGTGATAGGTGTACACATAGGACCATGATGAGAAATGTCCTGAAAATATTCTGAAGACTTTCTTACTAAATAAAACCTTGGTCTGGAATGGATGAAGCACAGGAGCAGAGACACTGTTTTTGTTCTGATGGTGGGTTTAGGTTTCAGTTTGCTTTAACTGTTCCCCTCTCTCTAAAGGCCAGTAATGCCAATATGAGGAGTCAAGAGGCAACTGTCACAGGCAGAATTGGCAGGAAGCCAAGGGAGACAACAGTGAAGCCTCGAAAGCCTATTGCTGCTCCAGTGCAGAGGAGGAGGCGGAAACAAAAGATAAAATTGGATGCTACCAATAAATCTCAGAACATGGACAACACATTTCCATGTAAAAAATGTGGCAGGTAAGAACAACTCTGCTTCCAGCAGCAGTCACAGAATTGCAGTAGAATGTCTCCTGTGGAAGCTTATTTTCAGATGAGCTTTCCTTCTGTCTATTGCCAGAGACACTGGCAATAATTTTAATGACTTCTCACCCCTCTAAAACTCACAGATTAGAAATTCTTATATATATTGATATTAAGATATTACTACTTGGATAATTACCTGCTGGTGACTGTTTTTCCTCAAATGGAATGAAACACCACCTGCATTTCAACTGTGTGCAGTACTTAGTGTTAAGCTGAACTTTCAAACAGCTGCTTTATTGCCCCTCTAATGCCTGCATTTTTGTAACGAGTAATTTCTATATATTTGCTAGATCATATATTAAGAACATGATACAGACTTATTTAGGATTAATCGTGTAGAAATATAAGACACTACCGTTGTCGTAGCAGCAGATATTAGACCAGTAGTTACACAGTGAATCTAATTCAACTTGTGAGAAGCCAGGCAGTTAGGATTTGGTCCTGGCCACTGGCAAAGGAGCAGTAAGCAAAGATTCTTAATGGTGTCTAAACTTTTCTTGTGGCATTTGGTGCAAAATCCAAATAGTTCATGGCAAAAGACGAAAGAATAGATCACAGAAGTGCGAAGTTGGGAGGAACAAGGCTCAGGAGTGGCATTTGGCTGTTGTTCACCTCCACGTATTTTTGCAGCATGAGGGGAATGCCTAAAATCCAGGGTCCTGCTATGTTAAGCAGCACGTGCATATATCAGATGCCAGCACTGCCCCTGGAATTTAGAAAATTTAAGAGCTGAATGAGAGATTAGGGGAAATGGCCATATTCAAAAACAAAGACAGTGGTTTGAGGGTGCTCAGGATCTCCTGCTAGCATTCCACCTAGTGCTGGCACTTCCCAAGTCAGAAGTGGTGTTTGCTGCAGATGCTCCATTGTACTGAGTTCCTGTGCTGAAGCTCACAAACTTGAGGCTGGAGCAGTAGAAGCTCTTTTGGAGAATGGATGAAGGAGGCTATAGGAGACACCAGTGCTTAGTTAATGTACATGTGTGCTTCCTCAAGGGTGTTCTACAAGGTGAAGAGCCGCAGTGCTCATATGAAAAGCCATGCAGAGCAGGAAAAGAAGGCTGCTGCACTGAAGCAGCAAGAGAAAGAGGCAGCAGCAGCAGCAGCAGCTCACAGCCAGGCCCAGCAAGAAGAGAGCAGTGAGAGTGGCAGCAGCAGCAATGGAAGCAGCAGTGCGAGCTCGGATGAAGATGGAGAGATATAGCAGCAGACCAGAAGTGGAGGGAGTAGCAAGGCTGGACCCAACCTCCCTCTTGGTGGTCTTTTTTTTCCTTTTGCTTGCACTTTTCTTACGTGAACCATCAGGTCTTGGTTTCAGTGCTGCCGTTTCCTCACACCACATGTTCTTCTTCATCTTGCCAGTACTGATCAAGATGGAATGGTGCACGGAAAGATTTGTTTCAACTTGTATTATATTTTGGTTTTTTTAAAAAGAAATTAAGATTTCTATTCTATTTATAGTGATACCTGAGGTACATAATAGAACAATATCACCTGCAATGGAAGTAAGTTCTCTCTCAGGTCAGTCAGACCTTTCTTTTTGTGCTTGTCAGGAATTGTGGTAGCAGGACTCTTGGATATAAAGGTTTCCAGACCAGAGCAACAAAATGATGCTGTGTTCTGAACTAAGTGTATCCAGTTACTGTGACACTGGTGATTTCTGGATATTTCCTTTCTCAGCAAGTTCTCTTTCCTGCTACACTTTCTTGCCTTTCTTTCTGAGCATTGATTCAGGCAGCCAACAAGTTTTTTGAAAAGATGGTGTGCACTTTTGGCCTATGCTTCACAAAACAGTGGGATGAGCAACACTCTTCCTTTTGAGAGGAAGTTTTATTTTTCAAAAGGAAGCCTGAGGTGGTTTCTTTTATGTCATTAAGAAAGCACCCGTGGATATTAAACTAACCTGTGGGATTAGAGTAGTCACAGGCCTTGCAGGTTGTCTCATCGTGGAAAACCAAATAGTCAGCTTTTGATGAACTTAGTGGAAAGTAGTTCGGTTTCACAAGTGCAATTGGAACTGAAAACTGCTGGGTTTGACTGCATAAATGGGAGCAAGTTTATTTAGTGAAAATGAACCAAGACCACCTTGTGCATGGATTGTGTGCACGTCAGGGATGGGAGGAATGGACTGTCATCTCCAGCAGTGATCCCTCTGTGAATGGCTTTTACCTCTCAACACATCTATTTATTTCTTGTTGCAGCCCACATTTATGCCTTGAAATTGGCATCATCAAGAGCTTGTACAGTGGGGCCCTGGTTTCCTAAGTACTTCCTGTCAGTATGTACCTGCAGGAGAAGCTTGTCACGTATTTCCACACCAGTGGCTGGACAGTAGTGCCTGCTGGGTTGTCCTACTCTTTGCTAAAGGCACTTTGCTGAAAGGCTTGACTCTTCCTTCACAACCGACACATGCTAATAGCCCAAAATGTCTAGGCATCAAAAGCCTACTAGTGAAAGAGAGTTAAGAAGTCAGGTCATCTAGGTGACAACAGTTTTAGATTTGCACAGGATTGTTTTGTATATCTTTATAGCCCACATTTAATCATTTTGTTAAGATACAAGGAATCAGATCACTTCCTTGTGCCTCACAGCTGATCAGTCACAGCTGGCTCCCCAGCTCCCTCCCTGTAGCCAGCACTTGGAAGCAGCACTAATTGCTCCTGCGTTCCTAAGCAGGGATCCTAGGAGGAGTTTCTACATGCAAACTACAGAGTGTTCCTGACTGGCTCATTTTTTAAATGTTGACCCTTCGTGCTGCTAGATAAATTCCAGGTTAACTACGGAAAGTTAACTAACTTGAACTCCAGTGTGCCATCTGGCAATCTTTTCCTGCCCTGTAGTTTTACGCAAAAACCACGGTTGCTTCACTCACCAAGTTTGGGAGGTTGTATATTGTACCATGTTTCCTTGACATATGTATGACTTTGGATAAAATCAATTTTCTTGATAGCAGAAACAGTCCCTACGCTTACAAATTAAGTAGGAGTATCATTAAGGACTGCACCTCAGTGTTGACACTTTTGCCTTTTAGTGTTCAATTTTCTACAAAGGTTGTATTTTTCATTCCTAACAAATTAGGTTTCCTTTCAGTGTTTGGATGACTGTTCCATGTCCCTGCATGCATGGATCTTGTTGACTAACTGAGACTGTGGAAGCAGATGGCATGCCATGAACTGTTAATTAAATTGTTCAAAAACTGCAAAGAACGAAAAGCTACTAATCATTAAAAAGAAGCTTAAGCAAATCAGTCTTCCTATTGATGTTGATAGTTACCTCTTTCCTTTAGTAAGTTGGAGAAAATCCTTGTCTGCTCTTATCCTAGAGCCCTTTGAGAGAACAGGAGCTTTAGCACACTGTGACAGGACAGATAGTAGGTGAAGCAGGTGGGACCATGAGGTTAACTTGTAGTTACTGGGATTAATCCCAGTGAAAGGCAATGATACAGTTAAACTTAAAATTTATGAGCTATGTTTCTGGGAAGTTGCCAAGAGTTTCCAGATTTTGAGAACTGCAGGGCAACAGTTCAGAAACAAGCAGGGCTTGTGAGTATATCTGAAAGGAATTTAAAGTAATGTGGATGTTGTTATACAGTTGTAATGAATGTATTTGCTGTGATACCAGTGTGGCAGCAGCAGAACAGGGTACAGTTACTTAACAGAGACTGGGAGGGCCAGGAAACACAAGAAGAAATCAACAGAGAGGTGGAACTAGCACACACTGAGAAACATGCAAAAATGAAATGTTTGGGTGTTTTTTTTTCAGATTGGAGATCTGGTTAAACTTGAGAACTATTATACAACTAATCAAATTGTCTTAGGAAAATGCTTTCACTGTCCTTGCTGAAACTGTACAAAATCCATCAGTATGTAATTCCTTAGGAAAAAAACCCACAGACTGCTCATATTGGGACAAACCAAAGCTCTGACTAGCTCCAGGTCTTATTTGTGACAGCGATCAAGAGCAGATGCTTAGGAAGAAGCAAGGTACAGTATGGACTAGCAGGTATAGTTCCAGATAGAAAATAGAATGGTAAAATAGAGTAACTTAGGTGTGTGCTCTAGTAAGGCAAATCTGCAGAGGCTTGTGCTGAAATGTACTGTTCTCCTTATGGGCTGAAAATTGGGACATTTCTCTGCCTTTTACTCTTCTGCCCTGTGTACCACCTGCATTTACTCTAGTGTGTGTCTGGAAGTATGTGTGGGTGATAATGAGCAAACACTTAGTCATGGCCCTCAGGAGTTTTCAAGCTTGAAGTAGTTTTAGATAATGGCATAGCAAGTTATAGTAACAGCTGATCGAGTGAAAAGTACAAAGGTTTAGGGAGCAAATAATGAGATTAAGTACCAATTTCATCTTCTTTCAGATATGATGATGCTTGAATGCAAGCATTATTATAGTCTTCCAGAGACCAGATCTTTCACTGATTGTCCCTATTTTAGGAAATTGATGTAATTTTTCCTCTCATCAAGGATAAGCTATAGAGGTGCCGATATGAACAACTCAGAGATTGCATAAAATTGGTGTGTATATTACACACTGGTTGGTTCTCTCTTGCCCTCCTGCAGCAGAAGTAGGTGAGAACAGTAAGACTTGATACAGTGAGGTCTGTGACTGGAAGAAAACCAGAAAAGGGCTTTTTCTGAGGATAACCTCCCAACAGCTGTGGACTGACCAAAATTAGGTAAATGTTGCAAGTAAGTGGCATCAAGGGGAGATGTTTCTGAGCATGTTTACATACTGCTAGTAGCCACCAAAAGACCTCTTTTCTGTCATGGTAATAAGTAAAAATGCTCCTCTGAGGGTCTCATTTAAAAACAAACAAACCTAAACCTGCTGCACATTTGCTTACAGTAGGAGTTTGGAATTGTCTCTACATCAGAATTGGATCCTGCCTACTAGCAGAAGTTGGCAGAGACTTGTCAAAACTACAAACCAACCAACCACCCTCCAGTTGCTGTGGACAAAGCATTTGAACTGAGTGTGAACTGAAGCTGTCTCTGCTCACTAGATGACCTTTAGAGGTCCCTTCCAACCTAAACTGATTCTGTGATTCTAGTTTGTCTATTCTGGAAGTAATTCTGTTACTCCTAGTGGGGGGAAGTAAAGAAAAAGGCCTATTTACTGATCCCCATTTAAGTGTAAGCGTTTGATGTTAGCTCAGGAAAAGGCAGTATCTGCTCAGTCACTAAGCTGAGTTTGAACAATGTGTCTCTTTACTTCAGCTGCTTTGTTCTATGGGAGCAAATACAAGATTGAGAGACTGCAGTTCTGTAAATGTGTACTAAGAGATTTGCCTTTTACAGTGTGAGATCAGGCTTCAGGTGGTCACACACCCAGTAGTCAGGTGGCTGTATTTCAAACCATGACCTGTTTTGAGTCTTGATGCCAGCGTTGGGTGTTGTGAGATGAAGCAGACAGGTCCCACTTTGGCATCATCGTGTACTTCTGCCTCTGTTGTCGGCCCTTTATGGCTAGATTCAGTCTTTCAGGTTTATAATCTGCATTGGATAGCATCTCAGTTTCATAAGCCTCTGTGTGTATATAATTACCACATACATGCATGCACTTGTGATGCAGATTTGATACAGCTACAGGTTTTTTGCAGCCTAACTGCAAAAACAACTCTGCATTTATTGATACAGGTAAGGGTATCAGAGAACTCAACTCTGTTAGTTGAAGGCCTACAGAATTTCATTTGGCTGTGTAGGACATTTGTGTTTTGCTAGCTAGGACCTGGTAGGAGTAGAGCTCTTAAAGGCAGGGCAAAGATAGAAATTCTAAAGCTTGAACGTAACTCATCTACAATTCCCATACTAGATAGGTAATGTGAAGTCCAAATTAGCTAAAAACACCCTCTGATTTACCAAACTGCAGCTTTTGATCATTTTTATCAAGCTTAGATTAAAACCAACATTTTAAAAAAGTGTTTCCTAAACTGCAGAGAGTGAGCTTTCTCACTCTCAGCAGATACACACTTCTTAATTCTCTTTCAGGCAGTGGACTAGGAAGTTCCTATATATACGTACCATACTTAAAGAGAAATGGGAGCAGGGAGGACTATAGCCATACAAGTCTTGTCTGCTCTGTTACAATGGCACTTTCAGTCCAGTGATTACCTCTGCCACAAACCTTATTCTAAGGCAGTATCTTAGTGGGCACACTTTCCCACACAAACTCTTCCTGTTTTATCTTCTGCAGTTTTTATCTTCTGGGTTTTGTGGCGTTGAGTTTCTATGTAAATTCATTGCTTGGCTTCAGCTGCTGTACTTGCCCTTGTTCTCTCCTGTGTCACACCTTAGGAAGACACCCCNCAAAGGACTTTTCTTTCCAAGACTAGGATGCCACTAGCAGCTGAGCCTGAAAAAAAACCCTTAACTTCTCCAGATTAGAAGACAATATATATTTTTCTAGAAATGTAATTGTATATTTTAAAAACCAGTTTCCTGCGGCTTCTCCACGTGTTTTCCCCCCCGCCCCTTGTAGTTCAGATTTGATACAAGCCTTTTTGTGTTAATTCTTTTTATGTTCTGTTTTTAGATTTCTAGTCAAAGCTTTTGGTGTACTGTACAGGAGCAGTCAGCATTTGTAATTACTGTATAAATGCTTTATAATAAAGTGTATTACTTTTAACAAGTGAGCAGACACTTCCTTTTGTGTGTTTGCTGCCTAGGGCACCTTTTAAAAGACTGTTACATGTTTAAAATGTACATATATAAATATATTTACCTGTTGCTGTACAGTTGTGATAGACTGGACCGAATTTTTTTGTGTGCTTTTTTTATAAAATATTAATACACTAAAGGAAATCTTGCTAATGTGATTGTAATGTACTATATAACTTATTTACTTGATATTCTCTATATATCTAAAAAACCTTTTATTAAATGAGGTTTAAAAAATAGTTTCATAGCTGAGTTTTGTTTGATGGTATGAGGGAGTGGCTGGGGCATGGGGTGGATAGTGCCTGTTGTGCATTTATGCAGCAGAAGTGGTTATGAGTCCTTTTAGCTGGTCTGCTCTCCCATCACACTCAACTCTGTACTTCCCAAGTGATCCTCAAGGCTGTTTCTCAATGTAAAATTCTCCCCAGAGACACCAGCCTGCAATGTGATTTTTGTCTTCTATCCAAATAAGTAGCTGGCAGATGCAGCTTCAGTTTACAGAAGTGCTACTGGTGTGTGTTCTCCACTCCAAGCCCAGCACCTCCCCAGAATGCCAGTAACAACCTAGATGGCATGTTAGAAATTCATAGTCTGGAAATTCTAGGTCTAGCTGTGGCCAGCTGGATTCTGACATTACCTGAAACACCTACAAAGATAGTGGGCAGAGCAGAGGCAGCAGGGACTACCTGAGGGGCCTGTATCAGATCTGAACTCTTGGTTGGCCCTGGCTGGGACAAAGAGCAGAGACTGCAGTAGAGCTAGAGGTGCTGGAAAAAAGAGTTAATGTTTTCTGTGTGAGGAATTCTGCAGTAATTACCTGTATGTTTTTTAAATAGCATTGCAAGAGTCATGGCAGGATGCTGCTGTTGTTGTTACTGAGACTACCTGCTGTGGACTGAGGAGTAGAAAGCTGGTGCTTCACAGCTGAGTTTTGAAATTCCATTTCAGTGACACTGTCTGTTGAAGGCTAAAGTTTCTGTTACAGAAGTTTATTAATCAGTTAACCTTCCCTTGTCCAGGTTTATCGGAATTGATAGCATGTCTATTGCTGTTAACAGCACTTAAATTCAAAGTGAGTTAGTCACTTTGTAGTGAAGACTAACCATTTAACTTTCTTGGATTTTTTTTTCCCCATATAGCACTACTAGACTTTTCTCTTGGGACTTAAGAACAAAGTCTGACAACCAGTGTCTTAAAAGGTTGAAAAATATTTATATATCGGGTGACAACAATCACAATGTATCAGTATATTTCAAGAAGAAATAGCATTTACATACTATAAATACATTGCTCCCTGAGCAGCTAGGAAAGGTTAATGAGAACAAAATTGAATTTATGAATGCTCTCTGAAAGCTGAACTATTACACAACAGCCAGACTTTTGTATAAAATAACATTATATTATTTTTTAAACAAGTTTCACAGAATAACATTTGTAAACATACACCTAAATAACTTAAACACAACAAATTCAACAGCTTGGTCATGCTACAAAAATTACTGTATACAAAAGATAGCCAGAGGGGATGTTCAAAGTGCTCTCTTGCTTGAAGATTTTTCTAGATGAGTCTACCTCTAGTATAACCTGAGACATCTGCTGGTTCTCAGGTCTCACACTCTTCCAGCAGTTCCCAATATAATCACTGCCTACATCAGCTCTTTGAAGAGATGTCAGTGTGCTAACAAGCAAGTAAAAAACCTAGCTGTTTCCTATCACTAATTTAATTTTAGAATATTTCTCTAAGGAATACAGTGGATGCTAATCCTCCATAATATCACTGGGAAAAGCAGAATTCCCCATGGCTTGCAAGTTTTACATGGGTGCTCTTTTCATCCATGGGTAATAATGTGCTTACTACTTTATTGGATGTGGTGCAACAGGGAATAGCAAAGAGTAATAGGGAAAGAGGAGGCTTTGAGCACTAGCCTCAGCAGTTCCCATGGGGCACACAGGCCAAGCTTCACTGTTAGCTTATTTGTGACATGGTGTAGCACCATCAATATGCGGATGATCTGCTTTAATTCTGCCCCCGTGTGTGTCTTCCATCACACGCACTGCATAACTTTAGTGTGCAAATTTTAAAATTTAGGAAAACTTTACTTATTTCAGAGGAGAAAAAGTTCAGGGCGGGGGTGTTGTGTTGATTGAGAGGAATGCTTCATGAGGCAAAGCAACTAAGCTGAACCTTCCAGCAACCTCTGAGCTGAAGCATCTCCTGACAAATAAGAGCCAGTTTATTCTTTTCTTACTGCATTATTTCATTGAGATTGTCATATAGTTCTTTTCAGAAGGGGTTTAATTATATGCTAATTTATCACAGCATGAAGGGTGAAAGGCAAGGCAAATCTAAGTGTCCCTTACTGCTGTTATAATTGTGATAAGATTGGGTGCTCCATTCCTTCAACAATTATTTTTTTTTCTTTTCCCTTTTTGGGGAGTATTTACAATGCAGGCCTCAAAAAAGAGCTAGAGGATTTGTGCTATTAAAGCTATGAAAAAAGCTGATGACAGTAGGTCACACAACACCCACAGCTCTAGCAACAACTGCAATAGTTCTAGGACTGGTTCTCACAGGTACAGTCTGTATTGGTCACTTACTGCTCTCTCACATTTCTTCAGACGAGCTGGGTTTCATTCCAATCATCACCACACACTCAGAACACCAAGTTTCTATTCTGCTCACAGAATGTCTCAGAATAGTCAAGGTGTACAGCATTTGCTGTCTCTTAACACAACCTTCAGAAATGTACAGACCCAGACCATATTTAGATACTAAAAAAATCGACCAGCAGGATTACCTGGCATTGGGCTCTGTGCTCCTTGCTTGCTCTCTTGTCCCTAGGAGCTCACCTAGCCCTATCTACTCTAATTGTAGATGTTGTGCTAGGAGAGACCAGCTACAGAGGTTCAAACATTTTGTGGCCAAGCACTAGGACAAGAGCACTGCATGGTCTATTCTCAAAACACCTTCAAACACAGAGCTGAATTTGGCATTTCTATTTGTTAATAGTATTCAGAAGTCAAGCGTTGCTCCACTAAAGCTATGGCTCATGATAGCCACATGTTAATTACAGCTGTCAAGGGCACAAGCCTATTGTCTCCCTGTCCTCTCCCAGCAGATGGGGTCAGTAATGGCTGAGTGTGCCATCATATGTGTGCTGCCAAAGCACAGCCACTTTGCCAGAAGTGACTGCCTGCATGGGAACTCAACAGCTTAGTTTTAAGAGAAGCCAGGATGAAATGGCTGTTGACTATATACCCTTGTCTAGGCACAGTCTGAAAATCACTTGGGATCTTCTGTGGCCCCTGGTGCAATAACTGTGCTGACAGCAGAGGGAGCGTTAAACTCACTGCCCACAGTAAAGTGCGGGGAGTGAAACCCATGTTCCTATAATCCTTGTATGGGTAGGATGAGCTCATTAGCCTTCTGGCAGTCATCCTAGGAGAAGGACAACTCTGATTCCAAACCTGGGCAGATGGAGCTCGTTTAGCCCTGTAAGGCCTTCCATCTAAGAGAAGGACACTCTAATAAAACCTCGGTCGTAAGGACTTCGCTGCCAGCGTCCAAGTTTGCTAGGCCCTGGCAGATGAACCTTAGGACTAAAGGGTGGGTCCAGCTCTGTGCATGCTGTGTCTCACCTAAAAAAATCCATTGCGCAGGCTCAAGGGTGCTATCCGCTATCCTCTTTTTATCAGCGCGCTTGGAAAAGGCGCTGATGAGGGGCGTGGGTGGAGCCCTCCCTGGATCTTCGTTCGCGAAGCCTAGCCATACATACATATACTCTTGCTCCCATCATGCTTCTTGATTGCTAACAATTAGGCTGGGAGAACAGATCTAGAAGAAATTATATACAAATATAAAGTTTTCTGTAAGATAAATCCAGTGAGCTAATTAACTAAAAAAAACTGCTTTCTGGTCAAGAGAGCAGCTGCCTGGCAATAGTTTGTGCTAGGGGAGGAATGTCCACAGGTTTTGCCATTACTCCACATTAAGTACTGGATCTAAACCAAACTCAAGCCTTTCCAGCAATTGCCAATTGAAGTTGGAATGCCTAAGAATTCCTCTAACATTCATAGGATAACTAGCAAAACTGATTGTCTTATAATCTTCTACTTCGCCCTGTTCCCTTAGAAATTGATTAAAGAGATTATCTTGTACTCCACTTACACCTTGAGCTTGAGATCAATACTACTGGTGTCTGGGCCAATTCTATCTTTTTATCTCTGACCATGACTTCAACAATTTCAACTCCTGCCACACCTTCACAAACAAGATAATTAAGAGTGGCATTCTGCTTCCTTCCCTTGGATGCCTGATCTGGAACCAGCAGGTACATTTGTTGCCATTTTAATGTAAACAAAGATGGTACCATGAATTAGAAAAGCTTTAAAACAAACAAAAAAAAATAAGCTGCAGAAAAATCTACTTGGGTCACTTGACCTATTCTCTATAAAGAAGAAGAAAAAGCCCATGACTGGCATCCAACAGTGCAATCAGGTGTGTCTTCATCATTGCTTAATGGTTTTCACTAAAAATCATTACCTGTCACATAAGAGGGCTTCACTAAAACAGGTTACCCTCCAATACAGCACATTCAGTACATCTTCAATACCTGTTTTTCCATTGCCCACTTTCCATCTCACCTCACGTTCTCCACTAACAACATATACTTTCTTTCACTGCTTACATCTCTGCCTTCATAAAAACATAAGTATCCCCCAAACCAAAATTTTCTGTCCTTGAGACCAGGTCTTTTGTTCACTGTTTGTTTCTGCATAAGCCTACTTAGTTATACGAAAATTCTGAGAAGCATTTTGCCCACCAGTGAGCCAATCCAAAACTAGGAACCAGCTATAGGCTAATAGGTCACACATTCCAATCTGAAATAGTTTCTTAGTAAGAGACAAAAACATCCACCCCAAAACTATTGGTTATATAGTCTCACTGAAACCATGTAAAGAATTCCCACTGCCTCTTTAAAATAAATAAAAATACAAGTTATACATAGCCTTCTAAGCAATGAAGTTGAGTTCTGATGCAAGAAGCCCAATTCAAAACTTAAGGCCAGTAACAAGCACTCATCAGACAAATACCTTTTATGTGCATAGGTCCACAGCTACTTGGCCTGTTTGGCATATAATAGTTAAGGGGATGAAAAGGCAAACTGGCATATTTAAAATAGTGAGGGATTCCCATGACAAAATTCAACACAACAAAGCCTGTAATGTCTCTCTAAACCCCAACACTGTTCTTTTGGCCTCAGGGTTTCCAATGATAATGCTAGCCAGCTGCACCTAACAAGCTAAAATGGTTCTATTCTAACCCAAAAGTTAACAAGCACCACTAATCAGGAATTAAAAAAAGCTATGTATTAGTTCAGGTAAAGAACTCTTGCTAGCCAAACAGCAGGTAAACTCAGCTCCACTGGTCTCTGCAGAAGGTATCATAAGCTTGACAAAATTGGTGTGCCCAAATTTTGGTAGCTAACTCTTTGGGTGAGAGACTATAGAGATAAGCTGGTCTTCTAAAAATTGCCCGAAGATTTTCTTCACAACAAACCTCTTATATAAAAGTTCTATGTGCCGAGCTGTCTGGAGTTAAATAAATACTCAACAAGAAAGTGTCCTCAGTTTGCTCCTTCTTCATCATCTTCTTTAACAACTATGATACCTAAGAGAAAAAAAAAAAAGAGAGAAAAAAATCCCCAAAGATTTACAAATAGATTATGCAGAGAAAGATACTTAGATTTAACACTCCAAAATCCACCAAACACTCTCAGAAGACCCTGTAGCCAGGATCTGAATAACTCCGAAGAGAGGAGGGAAGAATATTAATTACATAAGCCCACAGATGGATTTCTGAGGTTATGATTCATCTCCCTGTGGTTATCTTTATAATAAGCTGTTAACTCACACCAATTGCCTCCTGCCCCAGACTTACCATCCAGCTTTTTCAGCTTGGGTAACAGTTTGGTTGCTTCTTCAATCCAAACATTTTTCTGATCAGAGGGATATTTATCTTGTAGTGGATTTCCTGTAAACACCAGATCCTCTAGTAATGGCAGCTCTGCCAGCTTCACAAACTCTGCTGCAACCACAAAGGTGAAAACACCAACCAGATTGTGGAACATGGAAAGTACATCTGCACTGCACATTCTTTTCAAACTCAGTGCAAACATAAATAGCATAGGATACAACAGGATAGGGACCACTTGGGCTTGAACTGCTATCAGGTTAAAGAAACAAGTATTTTAAAAGAAGTCCTAGAAAGCTGATCCAAAGAACAAACTCCATGGGGCTTAGAAGTTAAATTCAATATTCTAACAACTTTTACTCTCTCACCCGAGTGTATATTTAGGGGTTCTGTACATGTCTGCAGGCTTATCAGTGAGACTTAAAGCCCTGTGACATGCAGAACTATTTTTCACCTGGTGACTTTACTCATGCATTCCCCACACTACAGGAGAAGTTACAGAACAGAGAGGCATGGCTTACCCCAGTCTTTCACCAAATTATTTGACATATAAAGAACCTTCAGCTTCCTCATTACACGGATACCCTTCAGTTTCTCAATGAAGTTGTATGAGATCCATAGCTCCTCTAAAGTATCTGCAACTGCCTCCTGGAAAATGACAGGACTACTCAGGTAAGGGGAAGTGTATCTTCCTTATTCTCCAGATACTCTCTTCAGCCCCTACAGGTATTTATGCACAACAAATACCCATGGAAATGGGTATTTGAAATGTATTTAGGAGGGCAGAAATCACAATATTAGAATAAGACAAGGAATAGCTGGTTGGAGTTCTTAAGGCATAAGGGCAGAGGAGACAAATTTGGCTGCTTGTCAACTGCAAGTATACATGAGGTGAATAGAAGGGGATTTACACAATACGAGGGAATGATTCATTTCAGGTGCATGTAGGTTGGTACCTCTTGGTCAGTAGTGCTTTCATAATTCTCTCAAAAGAGAGGTTTTAAAACCAGCCACACACTGATTCTGCATGTCACACTTAAGAGATATGGCACCAGTGAAGGTAGGACTCTCATGATTTCACAGGACTGCCAATATCTGTAGTAAAGAAGCATAGCCTAAGTATCTTCAAGTAGAAAAGTCCTTATGCAAAAAGTCTGTAGGCATTATTATCATGTAAAGCCAGTGGAATTTAAAGGGCTTTAGAGACAGACAGCAGTCTTCAAATGAAAACTTTGCTCATCTTTGTCAAAGAAAGACAACAAAATCTTTCTTTCTAAAATACTTTTACATAGTAAATTAGCCCTGAAGAATTTGCAAACATGAAGAGGTTTAATCAACAACAACAAAAGACTATCTGAAAATTCAGGAGCAATGTGTAAGAGGGTGAACAGATCACAGTGAAAGGAGAAAATAAATGGTTAGGCAATAATGTATAGTCCACAAAGACTTTTACAAACATAGGGGAATTACCCCACCTTCTAGGCAGCACTCCCCTTTGGTTAGCAAGGAATTGATACTAAGAAGCACATACCAATCCATTCAGGTTCTTTATGTTATTTCTTCCCAAAGACAGAATCCTCAAATTTTCTGTAATAGATAAAAGAAAGGGTCTTGTTAAAGGTTTTTGGGTTTGGTTTGGTTTGGTTGGTTTGTTTGTTTTAATATAGGAAGAATGTCATAATTCTACTTACAAACACTGATAATTTTGTAATTATTTGTCATTTGTAATTTTCTAAGGGGAAGGAATTAAAAAGGATAAGAACAGGTATAAAGCTGGACACATACAACAAATGATGGTTTATGTCCTATCCAATCTTCTAGAACATAAATATAATCAACCACTGGTTTGTCACTTACTTAGGTTGTTCAAGTTGGCAATTCTTTCAATGCAGTTTGTAGACAGCGACAGTTTCCTTTAAAAGCAAGAATAATCAATTCACATTAGATAAGGGATCACTGTATCAGAAGAGTACCACATCCAAAGACCACTGCATTAGATATAATTCTTCTCTTTAGATAGTGAACTAACTGGATGTCTAAACAGACTTAAAATATTCTCAAGCCATCAAGACTTCTGCAACTTTACTTAGCTTCCAGGAAAGTATCATGAGTTACTTATATGACATATGGGATTATTTTTTTATGCTTTGCCTTATCAAATGCATGGACATTTATTTCTGAAATGGTTCTGATATCTTTCTGAAAGTCCTGCTTAAGTCTCTTTTTTTTTTGCATAGATTTTGGAATGGATCATAAATGTGCCAGTTAATCAACAGACTCCAAACATGGACCTGTAATTATATACTGATAAAGAGTATATATAAAATACATATTTATATATATATAAAATTTTTTTTTCTGGGAACAAATATCAATACAGAATCTACCCTAACATCTTCTCAGTTAAGTGACAGGAACCTTTGAAT
This sequence comes from Bucco capensis, assembly GCA_013396975.1. Taxonomy (NCBI): domain Eukaryota; kingdom Metazoa; phylum Chordata; class Aves; order Piciformes; family Bucconidae; genus Bucco; species Bucco capensis. Next base: position 16,121 of record VWZO01004940.1, read on the forward strand.
TAAAAAAAGGAACTGTGTGTGGAAAAAGAAACTCAGCTGAGAAAAAAGAAAAAGCTGCTGCTTTGAAGACCACATCTAAACATAGTAAATACATATTTGCACAACAGGCAGCAGAAAAATTGAAAAATAATATAAAGAGAAGAGAATATTTGGTTTCCAAGCTGTTTTTAATTGAACTTACTCGCAGTTAACAAGCGTGGAGAGAGACTCATCCATCTTCTCCACAGGAGGAATCTGACCATACAGTTTCACCTCCTTTGCCTCTGAAGCCTTCTGGCCATGCTTTTCTTCCTGAAGAAAAAAGGTGGTAAAGAAGAGGCTCACTGCTACATGCAATTACTAAAAATTACTATAGAAGTAATTCCAATACACTACTAAATGTATTACTGAAGAGAGAAAGCATTTTGAATACTGTTTATCAAGATTCCTGCTGGCATAGCACAAAAAAGGGGAAGGCCATCTTATTTTCAAGGTACCAAAAGAACTTACACATTTGTCTTACACTTGAGCAATTTCACCTGCTGCAAAGAAATGGAGGTTTAAAATTCTGGATTAAGGTACTTCCATGGAGACTGACATATAGGAGTCTCAGCTAGGGCCAGACTGTAGCAGAAGCAGATTCTTAGAAGCTCTGACTGAAAAATTTTCCTTTTTCACCCAGAAAACTCAGAACTCATGCCTATCTCACAACACAAACTGAACATGGGGGAGTGCGTTTTGGGGGAGAACCTCAACAGTTTCACTGAGTTAAGAATCTTAAAAACAGAAAGAAATGTTTTGTAAATTAGCCATTAAAAAAATGGAGGAAGATTTCACACTTCAGAGAACACAGCAAAAACAGATTTCCTGTTTACAACCTGGATTAAATACTTGATAAAGCTGAGACCTTCAGAAGAATGGTCATAACTTCAGCATTTGGGTTTATTAAAAAATGTAGTCTATTAAATCTTCCATCATTCTGAAGCAATGGTAATTATTGACTACCCACTTGGAACAAGCATCTCTTTAGGTATGTATGTATGTATGTATGCCTAGGCGGTAGTCCCAGCAGTTCTGACAGCTGCCTCCTGCCAGCACAAAGGGAGCATTCTGTCAATTTGCTCAGTGCTCAGTGGGAGGACTGGAGGTCCATTAACAAAGGAGAAATCTACTCCATCCTCCCCCATTTTTATGCAGCTATTGAAAAATGAGATAGCTAAGGTCTGGCCTGGCTTATATGGCTACTTCATAATTAAATTAATTGTATCTCTGAAGTCTTTAAGAATCAAACAGCACAAGATGAGGTTTTGGTAACATTATCTTCACTTTTATGTACCCAAAATACTGCAAGCAATTAAATTTAATAAAGAATTAGCATGTTTCCTTGTGCATTTATTTATATTCCAGTTTCTGTCCAAAGTCACTGTGATATTTTTACTCATAATTAGCAAATAAGCATGTCAGTTGTTTTGCTAGGATATGGTGAATGTGTTCAAACTATGTCACTATATAAACATGAAAATTCCATTTTATTTTTTGGGAACAACACTATCTATTTGCATTTATACTCAATTTATAATCTGTCAGATTATACCAACAAATAAAAGTTACATTTGTACTTAAAAACACGAAAGGGAGAGAGCTTCCCACACAGATGGTGGCCAACAGTGAGCACTTCCAGGAAGAAAATTCATCCTGATTGCTGTGCACTTCTGGGAGGAGGATCAGCTGAAGGACTACAGTAAACCACAGAGAAACCATGAGTAGAACAGACACTTTTTAAAGAACAGGTTACATGTTTGCTAAGTTAAAGTCACTTTAATTTAAAGTTGCTTTCATTTAACTAATGTTACTCTGACTGTAGGGCATAGGTAAACCTCTACCCCAAAAGGGAAGAAGAGCATCCGGAACACAACACACCACCAGATCCAATTTTGCAAGTCACATGGTCCCAGATCAGTAGTAAAAGGAAGATTTAGACTCACCCCCAAATAACATGAACAGAAAAGCTAATTCAGCAAATCCTGCCTAACAGTAATGGAAATTCACTGACACAACATGTGACAGAGGAGCACATGGAAAAAAAATTAGTAAGAAACACAAGGGTGAGGTTTTTAAAGGGCAGAAAGTGAGGGAGGAAAAGCAAAATCTTTCAATACTCAGTTCACACCTCTAGTAATGCTAATGTCTGCAAGATGTTGCATCTCCTTATTAGGAGAGCAGAAGTGAAGTTTGTGAGATATACCAACACAACTGAACACACACCCCCCTGAAAAACTGAAGGTTGTAAACAATGATAAAATCCAAAAACAAAGCAGTCTTCAATTTCCTTGAGTGGATGGTACAGATCTTCTGGATTTAAACTGCCCACACTGTCTCACATCCATGTCTTCTAGAGACCAAAACACTTACAGACTCTTGCTCTAGCTGCTGGCCAGAATTAGCAGCAGAATGCAAGTACTCCAAATGGTACACCTGTGCCCTCATCTCAAATTCACAGAGATTGGGGAAGGAGTCTCACTAGTTTCACTGGACTGTGAATATGATTCCAGAGCATCCTACATCATCATTTGGAATTACATTTGCATACTTGGCAACAAACAGCTTTCTAGAAGGCTCCAAGGCCAGGTCAGTCGCCACCCCAAATGTCTGACTGTATTAACTCAGTATTTCAAGAAGAAAAGCAAGCAAGAAACTCATTCTGAGTCACGCTTTGCACAATACAAGGAACAAAATGCTAAAAGACAATAGCAGCAGTTTTGCTAACTTCAGTATAGTGAGACTTTCATATTTGTTTCTTGTGTGGGAAGGACTACACTCAGATAAAATGAAGAGAGCATAGTTAAAATATAAAACATCCATAATTTTAAATCTCTTTGTAGTCTCAGGCCTTCTATCAATGCATATTCAGCAGAACAAGGCAGGAGAGCAAAAGACACTCATCTTTACCAGCCACATCAGTTCCACAAAAACAAACAGAAAGTCCAACGGAATGTATTTTACTTCAGTAATAACAGCAGTAATAATAAATTTTCTTTCCTGAAACTTTTTATAGCAGATGTTTCAAGGAAGCTGAGTATAGTCAAAAACCATGCCACAGAGTACTGTTAAGTAGCTAAACACTGTTCTAGTACTTACCCATTTGGCTAGAGCTTCTTTGATAGTTGTTGCTTTTGCCTAAAAACGAAAAAAAATTTAAGTGAATATTCACTGCAAATATTTAGTTGGCTTGTTTACTACTCTCCCTTCTCTTTCCCTATCTTGCTTCTACCTCTTCTTCCTACCCCCTTCTACCACTTTCCTGTATTGTCTTCTTCCAGCTAAGTCAAAGAAAATGGAACTCCTCAGTGTCCTGCAATTTTATTTTCTGGGGTACTTAGAAGTATGTTCAGAAGTAATAAATTGGCTTCATGTAAGGATATAATCATTGTGATCTGACTGTCTGCCTCGTGTGGAGCATGGGGTTGGGACACTACTTGTTAGCTTTGACAGAGAAATTCAATTAAATTCTAAGACATAATGCACTGAAAAGCATGGTCTAATGCTCTTAAACCCCAACATCTTCTATTATTGTGCATTAGTAACTTTCTGTCTAAAAGCAAGTCTGTGAGCAGACTGAATGATAAAGCCTCTTAAGAGTCACTGAGGAAAATGCGGTACCTCTTGCCAAAAAATCAACATTTATGTTTGGTTTTCACCAATTGGTTTATGTTGAGTCACATCACGCAATGTGAAAATATGTATTATTCAGTTAGGAAAAAAATCTGAGAGCTGCTGTACAAGGCTTTTTAAGGATTGACCCACTGACCAACTTCCTGTTGTCACTAACTCCAGCTTTTCTGCCTCACATCAGTCTTATCAAAACCACAGAATGATATCTAAAACAGTAGTATGTAGAGAAACTCTGATATATCCTAAACAATAAACATATTTTGAGACATTGTTCAGATTAAAAAGGGTCCAGAGACCAATCTTTCACAAAAATGGACCAGCACCCTTCTTTCTACAAAAACTGGAGGACTCTGGGCATCTCTATTGCTCTTCCATGTAGTGCTACCACACATATAGAAGCAGCCTTTCATGAAGCCATGTATCAAAAAAATTACTGTACAAGTTAAAACCAATAAACTAACATCCACCCAAAACCTTACAGGCAAACAACTCAGTCACAGAGCTTTTGTGTTTGGTACCTTACTCTAGACCAGTGGGAAGTCTGGACTCAACAGTGAAAGACAACAGTTGAGGCAGCTGCATATGAAAGAATGGCTACAGCTAGTAAACACCCAGCAACAGCCTAAGACCCAGCACTACCCATGAGCCTGAGCATGCATCTCAAATATGAATATACACCTTCACTTAGGCATATATCACTGAGCATCTTCAGATGTTCCAGCAGCTTCTGCCCACCAACAGGCATTTGTTTTAAGCCCGTCTATAACCTGTGATAGCTATTCTAGGTCCCATTGCAGATGACCTGGCAAACTTGTGCCATAGCAGTAGCTTCTTGGAGTCTACTGCAGACAAATATCTGCTTGGCCTCTTCCTGTTCAGAAGCTCACATCCTTAGTTCCCATTTCAACAGCCTCATGAAACCAAATTAACAGCCACAAGCATGTCAGCAAAAACAGCTGGCTTCCAGCTAATCAGGTTTTTCAGACAGGAACTTCATCGCATTTTTTGTAATTATGGTAGCCAATCATTACAACATTCCAGTACGTGACCTTCATCACTCATGTTGAAGACAGAAACAGATTTCTATGACCAGTGCCTGCTTCTGTTTCAAACCCATGCCCAAAACCAGATCGGATCCAGGAGAGCACAAACAGCAGCTTCTTCACTGACCTCTGATGACTTGTCTCTCCAATATTCTAATATCTGATTGTAATATCCAATATAGTGGAAATACGAAAACCAGTACAGTGGGTTACCTGAAGCACATGTAACAGGGATTTCATTTTCTTTGAAGTGCACTTGAAATTTCTGTAGATAAATCATAGTATCTTCTGCCAATGGAGGTTACTTAAGGGAAACCTCCTGTCAAGAAGCCTATTTTAAGGGTTCCTCTACCTGAACACACATAGAACAATTTTCTACAGATATTTAAAGACAGTTATACTCCTTAAAATAATTACTTTAAAATGCCAAGTGACCAATAGCTGATATTGTCACCCTGGAGGGTCACCATCAACATGGCAGGAACAAGAAACACTATACCTTAAGAGGGAAAAAAACAAAACATTGCTGTACATATAAAAGTTGTAACAAAGTATTTTTCCCCAAAACATTGCTGTCAGGCACAGAGTATTAACATAATTCAGAACCCCAAGAAAAAGTAAACTAGTGACACTTTGCCTTCATTTGCAAACATTTATTTGTATGTTAAACAGAGCAAACTGTAATTGCACAGACAGGGATAGCAAGCCAATTACTTGCCGTACTTGCAGATTCTGCTGCTTTACAAACAGCCCCTAACTCGGGGGTTTGCAGGATGCCACCCCAGCCTCTCCACCACTCCGATCTATCCCTAGCATCCCCCTTTTCCAAGGAACAGTGACAGGCCACAGCTCCTTCGCCTTAGCCAACGCCCCGAGCGCTGCGCTGCCTCTAGCCAGCTCCTGCCGTGCCCAGAGAGCTCGGAGGAGCCCCGGCCGCGAAGGGCTCACGCAGCACCGGGGCGGCGGCGCTGCCACAGCCTCACCTCTGCGACTGCTCAGGGGCAGCCCTGAGGGTAGGCCGCTCATACACACCCCATATTCCCCCCAGCCCCTTCCGCCTCGCTGCGCCAGGAGAGCGGCACCGCTCCCACCCCCATCCCGGAGCAGGCCCGGCTCGCCGTGTGCCCCTCCAGCCTCCGCTACTGCCGGATGCCGAGGAGCCTGCAGCTCAGCCTCTGGCCAATCCCCCAACCCGCCCAGCAGCCACTCGGCCTCCCGCCACTCCCGCAGGCCCAACGCCCTCCCCGCCATCCAGGCGCCCGCGGCAGCACTGAGGGGACCCACCATTGCCGTTGCCACCGTTAACGCTCCGGTTGCTATGGCGCGAGCGCCTATCGCGCATGCGCAGCGCCCACGACGCGGTGGAGGAGAGAGGGCGAGCGCCAAGGCAACCCCACCTGGTGACCATAGAGATGCGCTGACGCAGAGAGAGTCCCATTCCGGAAGCCGCGTAGGGCGCGCTCCGCAGCGCACTGTGGGATGTGGCTACTTTGGGGGGAAGGGGGGTGGTGGAGTCTGTGGTCTTGCGGCCAGGTGCTCCCTAGCGGGCGGGC
>VWZO01004965.1:0-21033 GCA_013396975.1 Bucco capensis
CTGATAAGAAAATGAAAGTTGGAACTGTGCCGCGAGGGGCCAAAGGCTGTGACCCGGAACGTCATACAGGGGGACAAATCAACGAACAGCCGATTGTCACATGAAAAATAACGTATCCTTGTTTATATAAGGAAGGGACGAGAAAGATCTTCCTTCCGGGTTTTGCCTTGCTTTCCTTGCACCTCAGGTTATCTCCTCTGATTGCTGGGCCGTTAATCGATAAGTATATTGCTTTAATCTTTTGGCCGGCTGGGTTAACTCCTATTTCCCCTCCCCGGGGTGGGCATGAGGAACTTGCTTTTGGTAAAGAGCGGGAGGTTCTGATAAGGAGTGGTGATTAATAGGCCTAGGGCCTCTGTCGTTTGCTGGACCCTGTGTGACTCAGCAATTATAGGGGGCCTGAAGCCATTTCCAGCTAACAAACTTTTCCTTTCCTATCATTTCTCTTTTCATATTGTTGTAGCATTTAAATATAGATAAAGCTATTCTTATAATTCACTATCTGTTGGCCCAGTGTTTTATTTTATTTTGCTGTCCCCATTTGGGGAGAGGGGGCACCTGGGACGTCCTCTCAAAGAGATCGTTCTTTTGACCCTAACAAATTCTTAGTTCTTCTGGTCAAACCAGGACATACAGTAAGAGAAAAGATGGCATGTCATATGAGAATCAAATTCTGACATGGATAATACCAAGTTTAGTGCTTGTTACACTACATTGTAATGAAGATTTAAATTACTGTTACTTGTACTAAGATTGTTTTTTTCTATATGGACATTGATTTCTCTGTTAGGTGAACTGATGATCCCTGAGAGCAAAAGAAACAAAACTACGTTTGAGGTGAGATAATATAGACAGTGTTCATTTCACTGAGCAGCTGCTAGTCAGTCAAAATATTTAACCAAAGAGAGGCAAGTTTTCCATGGAAAGCTTGTGAAAATTTCATACAGTTCATGATTCTCTGAATGTGTAGAGTGAAATCATGTCTCAGGTGCATCAGGTTTGGTTTGAAAGCTATTGTACAAACACTTTTTGTCTTCCACTTACAATGTGGCTCATTTTCGTCAGATTTTACTGATATGTTTTGCTTTGTTTTTATTATATAATCAGACTTTTATAATCTTTCTAGAAACTTGCAAATCTTCATTTTGAGCAAAGCCCTTATGGCTCTGCAATCTTAAGTAACATCACTCAGTGCCTCAGACATGGTGTTCACCCTGTTATGTAGTTTGTGAGACCACTGACAATTTGTACTGGGTCAATCTGTGTGTACCATAAGATAAATCGCATATCAAACTACATTGATTCAAGGGCACTGAGACTGCTGTTGCAATAGGCAGCAACCAGGAAAACAGAGAAGGTGAATCTGGATGAGTTTTTACAGAGTTGTGTATACACTGAGTTATGCAGCAAAGTACCTAACTTACAGCTGAAATTTGTTTTTTTTTAAAAAGACTCATTTTCTGTGGGTTTGATGTGTAAAGTGCCTGTTAGAATTCATGGTGGCTTATATTATTAAACTTAGTACAAACATTGATTAATTAATACCAAGAAGTTCTTTATTGCTGCTTGGGTAGGCTCTCATTTTGAGCAGACTGTTCATCCTATTCAGGATTAATGAATAAACCACAAAAGTTTCAGTACCATGTTCCAGAGCTGTAAAAACCAGTGTAAGGACCATTAGTTTTGAAAGGAGATAAATTAAGTTAAAAGATCACTGAAAGAGGGCTGTGAATCAAACTAGTTTTATGTGAGAATAATGAAGTAATAATGAGAAAGATTTTAAAAAAAATTCTGCATAATTCTTTAAAATTTAGTGAAAATATGCCGTAAAACTGTGCTTTAATACTTTTCTAATACTTGAAGACTTTTTACCTAGAGCTATTAAACTCTGAGTCATTTAGAAGCATTTAAAAAGTTTCAGGAATAATTCGGTGTAGTGCTGATCTCTCTACCTTCAGTTAATAGCAAGTAGTAATTGCTGTATTGAGTTAGCTTCACAGGAGCAGTAAGCTCTATAGTTGTTTGGTACGGGACCAAGGTTAATTCTTGCTTCACATTATGATATCTGAAAGATCACATTACCTCCAGCTTCAACAAGACCAAGTGCAGCATCCTGCACCTGGGTCAGAACAATCCCCACTATCAATACAGGCTAGGGAATGAGATGATGGAGAGCAGCCCTGCAGAAAAGGACTTGGGGGTGCTGGTGGATGAGAAACTGGACATGAGCAAACAGTGCATGCTGGCAGCCCAGAAGGCCAATCGCATCCTGGGCTGCATCAAAAGAATGTGACCANATTCTATGATTCTTGTTTTTCCCATGTTCTTGAAAATTTTGTAGCATAGGCCTATATCTTCCTTGTTTTGTATTAGCTTTTTATCAACCATTTATAATAACCTTATGTGAATCTGGAACTCTTAAATTGTAAGTTTTAGATTCATAAGCATCCTTACTGGAGGGGGAAGTAGCAAAAATAAATAAATAATGCTAAAAATAGTTCAGAACAAAGGGCTACCTCTGTGTCTCAATAGCAGCTCCTTGCACTGTCTCTTGAAGCTTTTCAGATTGCTCTTGGTTATGTGAATAGTAGGATGTTCTGAACCAGTATGCAAGGAATGCATTGTATTACGTTCTCTCCATAGGTCGCAGAAGGGTAATACAGGGAGTTCCATCTGGGTTTTCTCACCTGGAAGAAAAACGTTGTATAAAATGGTGAACAGAATGGCATTTGGAAACAGTTTGCTGAAGGAAATTTCTTGATTTATTCCTAAATAAATCATAATCTAATAAGAGTTTTTCTATTAACTAATCAGCTGTTAATATATTGTGGTTTAAAATCAAAATACAAAACTGGTACAATCTTATAACCCTTAGAATTCAGTCTTATATGTTATTGAAGCCCTAATTCTACCACCTTTGCTGACATTCAACATGAGGAACTCCAGTGTGTTTTGCATAATCACAGTGCATAATGATCCTTTAAAACGCCGATTACCGTAAAATAAAAAACACCTGGTTCTCTATAATTTGTGTTGGCTGGGTCGCTGGTTGTTGTGCGGCTCTGGTTAGCCTTTGTTGCGTAACTGCTCCCTGTGCTGGTGAAATGTGAAGGTCAACCTGCAATCAAGCAGTGCTTTGCTTAACGAGTGAGCCACAAATACAAGTACACCTCATGATTACTTCCTAGTCGTTGTCCACTCATTTTCAGGATTCCTTGGAGACATTTATTCCCTCAGAATATTTTGGTTGATAGCGTTGTAAAAGTGTGATCACTGTACCTGTAGATTATAGTAGCAGTGATACATGAATTTAGTGGTTCCTTCTGTGTGATAATAGTAGGTTATTGAAAAGGAATTTAGCACAGCAAGAAACCCATGACATGATTTTAGAAAGATAAGAGAAATTGGGAAGTTTTTGCCAGATCGGGTGAATACAATCACATGCTAAGCAAAAATGCACACAGCCTAGCTAAAACTAAACATTTATGGCCCGTAGCATTCACAATTGTAAGAATGAAAATGTGTAAGACATAAATCACATTGTGGTCTTGTGAAGTTTATTTCGTGCAATTGTTGAGTACCAGTTAAAGATATTTTGCCATCTGCACTCTCAAATGACAGTCAAGACTACTCTCTAGGTTTATCTTGGAATAAAGAATTTAAAAACATTCTCAATCCTATGATACTCTTCCTTTAGTGTGTTTTACAGTTAATTGTTTATATTCACAGATCTCTCTCCAGTTTGTAAACTCAGAAGTATTTTTACACGTAAATGTGAAACAAAGGGAATTTATAAACCTGGATCATTTGGGAAAGACAAGAAGCAATCTTCAAAATCTAATGTAATCCATATTCTCTGTGCAGGCCTAGCAAAAACTAAAGTCATGCTTCTGAACTGTTTTGTTGTCAGTTAAATAATTATTGTTGATTACCATGAACCTTTACTAAGGCAAGGGTGTCTGTTGAATGCCAGGAAGTTTGTGTTAGGATGATGGAAATGGTCTGGAAGTCAGTGCTGGAGTGGTGTGCTCGTGGCATGTCCATCACATGTCCATCGCGTAGGGTCCCACTACAACAGAGAGCCAGACAAGGGAGATAGTTGTGGAGCCTCTAGTCTTCTAGAAAGTCTAATAAGTCCGTGGAGAACTGCTGTTGACAGCCTTATGTGCCTTTCCAAATCAAGTTTAGTTGAACAGATCTCAAGCAGAACAAGAAGTCGTATGTTAGGTTCAGGCTTTCTCAAGTTCAGTTTCAGGTCTTTAATTGAAAAAAAAATAGCATCCTTTGACAAATTAACATTTAGGATTTATAGTTTTCTTAGAAGCTGTTTGGTGTATACTAGCATGTGCTGGAAATCTTCCACCAGGGTAAATATATGTAGAATATACATTCTTTGTAACAGGTTGATAGGTTTTGACAGAAGTCTGGATAGGTCTGCTGAGTGCTACTCATGCACACCTTTCAGATATGCCATGAAATGATGAGCCATAGTACTGTTCTTATCCTAGATGTGTGTTCTTGAGAAGGAAGGCAAATAATGAAATGTGTTAATTACTTTGTCTTCTCTAATGACTGTGAATATATTGGATGAGTTAAAACAATGAGAGTTTTCTTAGTATTAGCAAAATGTTCAAGCATCTTGTGGTGAAGATGGTGGCATGGCAGAGAGCATTTTTCTGTGTTTTACCACACTGCATCAACCATTCTGTTTCTTCTTTTTTAAAAATTTTTCTTTTTTTTTCTTTTTTTTTTAGGTTTTACTGGGATTTAATCATGCTCATAATGATGGTTGGAAACCTTGTTATTATACCAGTTGGAATCACATTCTTCACAGAGCAAACAACAACACCATGGATTATTTTCAATGTGGCATCAGACACTGTTTTTCTATTGGACTTGATAATGAATTTTAGAACTGGGACTGTAAATGAAGACAGCTCTGAAATAATACTGGACCCTAAAATCATTAAGATGAATTACTTAAAAAGCTGGTTTGTAGTTGACTTCATCTCATCAATACCAGTGGATTATATCTTTCTCATTGTAGAAAAAGGAATGGACTCGGAGGTTTACAAGACAGCAAGAGCGCTTCGTATTGTGAGATTTACAAAAATCCTCAGCCTGTTACGTTTATTACGCCTTTCGAGATTGATTAGATACATACACCAGTGGGAAGAGGTAAGATTTTATACAGTTATAGCATCATTTACTAAAATCTTATTCCTACCAAAAAAACCCCAATCAGGTCTCTCTGAAGAGCTACTCAGGGACCAGAATAGAATAAAGAGATTTTACTCACCAATTAATATAGGCCTTTTTAGAAAAATAAAGCACAGAGTAACCACCTTCTCTTTGCTAAAAACAGAGACCAAAAATATGTTTGGGACTATCAACATGGTAAGCATGGATGTGCTCCTATTGAGAAAATTAGAAACTGCAGTAATAACCTAAATATGCATTTGAGTTTGGTAACTAGTACTTCAACATATGAAGTTAATACCTGTGCAATCAGAGAAAATCTAAGAAATTGAAACCATTTAGTGTTGAGTAGATTTCCTAGAATGCTCTTTTTTTTTTTTTGTTGAAGATTTTATGTAGGCTGAGAATGTCAAATATTGACCTTCTTTATAAAAAATGGGGAGTTCAGATTCTTAGCCACTGCCTTCTAAAGTCACGTCCACTATTTCCAGACACGACCTTATGCTACATGTCCATATGTCATGGTGACATTTCCTGGAAATTATGACATTCCCTAATTTGGAATGCTAATGGCTAGGAAGGGTTTAATGCTTTGGCATATACCAGTCATTTTATTTCTTGACTGTCCATGTTCCTGTAGTTTTAAATATCATAAAATATTTTAAAAGGAAGTGCTGGAAACACAGAAAAAGTAATGGCTGTTTTCTAAAACTTTATTGCAGCAGGTGCAATGCTGCAATATTAAAATAGATTTGCATAAATTTATTTACTCACTTTGATAAGATTTTATTTAATTAAATAAATATTGAAGGATGGTTTAGTATAATTTCTGGTGCCTTTTTGCTGGTTATCTTGCCAGTGATAAATTTATTATGTTTAATTTCTGTTTTAACAGAATTGTGAAGCCATTTCACAAGTAAAGTCAGATTGTATTTAAAATGACATGATGCTGGATAATACTAACAATCAGATGTCTAATAAATTTATAGTTATTTCTCAAAAAGCTCCTGAAATAAATAATTATTTTTGATTACTGTATTTTGTAAATTCTCCCTATTAATGTAATATAGCTATGTTTTTGACAAGAAATAGAGCACTGCAGTTTTGTACTCAATTTAACTAAGGCAAATGCGTGAGCATGTTTTACAGTTCTACCATAAAGCTTTTGTCTCGTCTGTGCTTCACAGGAAGACAACTTTCTGAAATGTGTTTAATGATATTATTTCCCGGGTGCTTGAGTTAATAGCTTGACACTATACAGCCCTACTAAGCAGAGAAATTAATACCTTTTTTTCCCCTCTGCTTCTGTTTTCAGAAATAAATCAGGAATTTTAAATAAAAAATAATTAAATTTGCCACTAAACGGGACTAGGAGTCACGAGAAAATGTGATTCAAAACCAGCAATATCAGGTGTTTGGTCCATTTAATCTTTGGCTAGCGGCTGCTTAATTGCAACTTTGCCTTTGTTCCTACTAGTAAAATTTGTGAAATATTTCTTGTATGATTTCTTTTTTCAAGTATTGAAAAATAAGTACAGTCCATGTTTCTGCATTTGATAACATATTATGGAGCTCCCTGGATCATCTGAAGGTTTTTTCTGGTTTTGAGCCTGCAATAGCGCAGGAATAAGCTTGTTGGCCAATTTTAAAAGATTCCTGATGACTGTGAAAAATTGTGGGGACAGTGATAAATATGTAAACTGAATCAATTTCTGTTAATCCCAAAATGAAATGTGTGCAAGAAATGTTTTTTTGTTTGTTTGTTTAGCATTTTACAGCTATCAGAAATGAACGTGGTCATGGATTTTCATATTTGGCTTTTGTTATAGGAGTTGATTATTACTTTGGATGTAGTTTTTGAAACTCTTTTGTGCAGTGATCCATTATGACTTTGGAAAAATTGTGTATTAGAGCATTGTAATTTAAAAAAAAATGGGTAAGGAGGTACTTTACTGAATTAGGAAACAAGTTCATCCCATAGAGGTAGCCAGTGAGACCTTTACTGCTGCTATTAATCTTTCCTGTATTTTGTGTGCATATGCACAGCAGGATGCAACTCTTAACTTCTGTGACAAAGAATTGGAGTGTTTTTGTGTGTGGTTAAAAGGATTTAATGTTTTTTGTGTATGGGCTGAACATGTTGGTTTTAAATGTGGTGCAGATAAATCTGAAAATTCTATGTATTTGGATATAGAATAATGAGAGTTATGTCCAAAATATTGAGAGGAGAGCCAGAAAACTGACTCTTCAGAACCTGATGGGGAGTATGCTTCACGGAAAACTGATGAATATACAGGACAGTTTGTGTAATAAGGCTGCTAGCCTGTTGAAGTATTTATATGTCCTCCAACAGAAAAGGCAGATTGATATTGTTTGAACTTTTCTTTTAGTGTCACATACTTGGCCTTCAGTTGGTCAGTAACCTGAACTTTAAGATGAGTAAGCAAAAATTTAAAAGATTTTCCTATGATGCTGATGAAATAGGGTACCTTTTCTTTATTTCCTCATCACTGAAATCAATTAAATTAAGATCAAGCTGCTGACAGCCACATGTGGTAGTGTTGAGGTAAATAATGTAAGCATTGCAAAAGCTTTCTCCTTAACAGTTTTGAGAGAACAGAGCTATAGCCTGTGGTGCAATATGTATGAAATCTAATGGATATATTCATATCAGTGTGATGTTAATAGCTTGTGCAAATGAATGACTCAGTGGAAATGGAAATAAACACTAACAAAGGGACGCGACATATGTTGGTAGGAACTGATTCACTGAACTTGCAAATTCACAGTCCTAAAACTGCTTTTTAGCTACAATATCAAATATTCCATTGCTTTACAACTCAGATGTTGACAAATAGATCGTGTATTTACTTAAACAAAATTATATACCATAATGTAAAAGAAAAAAGTCATATTTAAATTGGTGATTGCAGAAATTTTACTTTTGCAGTACTTTCTACAATGGGTTTGTTTTGGATATTTTATTATTGTTTTTGTTTTTAGCATAGGTTCCTAAAAATACTGAACAGGATGTACTGGACCTAATTCTTATTAACTTATTTGATGAAATTGCATGAGACGCTGACCCCTGAATATTTTACATAGGTTTGCATGCAACTAGAAAGTTAATTAAATATGCTTTTAGATAACTGAAAAAAATTAAGTAAAAGATACAGCAATTAGGAATAAATACATAGTTACATGTCAAAATACATCCTTTACATTTGTTTATGATATAAATTTACTGATTCACTAAAATAATAATAATTTCCACAAGCTGCTTAAAACCTAAGACTTTGATAGCTATTCTAACCACAGGATAGGACCTAGAGATGTATGACTATATAGCAGAGGTTCTTTAAAAACTGTACACTAAGTCTTTCATTTTCTGAGATGTCTGATTATTTAGACTTAGATTGAATTTTAAAGTGACTGATGTACAATAAAGGTTGTTCTGCAAAAAATCATCTACTAAAAGTATGTGATAATTGTAAAATGCAGCCAATGCCTTATTTTTGTTTGACTTTTACTGAAATCTAGTTTGCAGGTTGCCAAGCCTTTTCAAGGTTCATGAACCTACAAGAATGTTTAATGTTTAATGAAGCATTTCCAAGCATATCATATAGACACAGATTTTTCTACTTTTTGCTGTTTGGGTTTTTTTTTTTTCTGATCCAGGAAAGAGCATATATACAGGCTGGCTTGACTCTTAAGTCTTACAGAAGTGCTTAAAAATTAAGTAAGTTGGTAAGAGGTATGCCAAATCAGGTCCTGCATGAACATTTTCATCAGCTGCTTCCACGCTACTGACCCTCATTATCACAGTTCACCACTAGGTGTCCTCTCCTTGTTGTTCAGCTTGTCACCAACAGTACAAAAAATATGTATTATGTGTCTATGATGTTAAGTCTTACAGTTGCTTAAATAAAAATATAATAAAAGAACACTTGAGTTATCTGGACAACTGAAGACAACTCTCACTTCAGTAGCCTGCTGTTTCTGTGGTAGGTATACAGATGATTTTTGTCTGCTATAGAAAATCAAACAACTTTTCCATTCCCCTACAGCCAGGTGAGAAGTCAAGGGCTTTTCTCTCTCCTTTGGATCACTAACTGGGGAATTGTGTGGGAAGAAAGAGATGATGAGTTAGGTGGGTACTTGGTGGTGCTTGGATGAAAACACATCTCTTTACTGATTGGATTATTAATTTTATTTTAACAGGACTATGCCTGCAAGATGTGGAGTTTTCCTATCAATGACAGTGTTACACAGTTTAACTTTTTTTAATTAATAGTCTTATGGAAATGGGAGGTGACAATATTTTTTTCTTTCAGTTTTAATTCCTGTGCTCTGAGGAGATAGTTTAAAATAGATTTTGTAGACTTGTGTACAACAAAGCTTACCAGTACAGGTTGAGTGGCAATTGTGAAGTAAATTAACTTAAAATAGGACAAACTTTTGCATTGCCTAGTACAGATACATCAGTCAAATATGAGTTGTGTAGCCTATAGGGAGTGAGAGGCGGAAATTTGTTAAATAAATTCTGGGGAAAAGAAGATATAGGAGAGTCCACCTTCTATTACTGGCAGAAGGTCTGTGAATTATGCAACAAGGTGTCTGTATTGATGTCTTCTAATTTCCTACCAGAGAAAATCCTTATTTCCTGCAAATTGTTACAGGGAGAAAACAGAAAAAGAAGTTTTGTGTTCTTTCAGAAGGTCATGCTTGGAAAGTGCCTTTTACATATAAATTAATGAATTTGTGTTCTCAAAGTCTGTTGCTGAGGTTGGGTTGTGTGGATTGATGAGAAACATAAAAAGTGTTTGCTACCTTTTTTTTCTTTTTTTTTTCCCCAGAGAAGTGTGCCCTCGCAGGACTAAGTAAATATGAAGACCATGGAGAATTATTCATATTGCTGTTTAGTGTGCAGATACTTGCTTGTGTATGTATGTTTTACACCACTGACCTCCATTTTGTGCTGGGCTGTATCTCAAACAGCTGCGAGGTTTTCTGGGGGCTTCCTCTTTGTTGTGAAGTCTTCCCTACTAGATGAAGCTGTTGTCATGTGTGCTTGATGTGCTGACTGCCTCCACCTCTTGCATAATCTAGAACGGAAAAAGACCCTGCTGCTCGCTTGCAGTTTGAATTACAAAATTGAAGACTGCTCCATGCTCAACATAGCTAGGTAGAAGGTGAGCTCTGTAGCTTCATCAATACAGAGGTTTGCTTGGCCTGATTCCCCAGAGGGAATGCATTCCCTTTGTGCCTGAGAGTTGTGCTGGCTGTCAGTTTTTTACTGCGTAGGACTCTCAGTGCTGATATTCCTCCCTAATTCAATTGGGATGCTGGCTAATGGATAGTCTGTCTGCCTGACGGCAGTTCAGAACAAGGTATTTTATGTGCAGACTCTGATTCTGTATAGCCAGAATCACGGAATCACTGTATATCCATGGTTGGAAATGACCTCCCAGAT
Organism: Bucco capensis; assembly: GCA_013396975.1. Lineage (NCBI taxonomy): Eukaryota > Metazoa > Chordata > Aves > Piciformes > Bucconidae > Bucco > Bucco capensis. Next base: position 10,673 of record VWZO01004965.1, read on the forward strand.
CACTGAGTCCAACAAAAAAAAACAACGCCAAAACGCCAAAAAAACAACCCACCAAAACCAAAATACAAACAGTCACAATCACCCCTACATGCCTAACACTGGAGCATGTCCTGGAGCACCACGTCTACACATTTCTTAAACACCTTCAGGGATGGTGATTCAACCACCTCTCTGGGAAGGCTGTTCCAGTGCCTCACCACTCTTTCTTTAAAGAATTGCTTCCCAATACCCAATCTAAACACCCCCTCCCCCTGGCAACTTTTCACCATTCCCTCTGGTTCAGTCATTAGTTAATAAGGAGAAGAGGCCAACACCCACCTCTCTACAACCTCCTTTCAGGTAGTTGTAGAGGGAAATGAGGTACCCCCGCAGACTCCTCTTCTGCAAACTAAACATGCCCAGCTCCCTCAGCCTCTCCTCATACAACTTGTTCTTTAAACCCCTCACAAGCTCAGTAGCTCTCCTCTGGACATGCTCCAGCATCTCAGTGTCTTTCCTATAATGAAAGAACCTGGACTACTTGCACTTTTCTTTCTCCATTTAAAATTAGACAGTGTAAAGGCAGTTTCTTTTCTATTGTTGAGGCCGCTGATATTTTTGTATCTTGATAGAGTAGTTCTACCTCACTAAATATAATTTGCGGAGATCATAGAATCATAGAATGGCCCAGGTTGGAAGGGACCTTAGAGATGGATAGAACTGAAATGATAGATGAGATACATACCTAAATTCAAAAATAAAGCATTGTACAATATGAAAGGACATGTGAATCAAAACATTTTTCATAGAAGTAAAACAAAGTCTCATAATGTATGCATGTGCAAGTTTCAGTCCTGTTAAATTTTTCTTCTCTGTCATGTACCTTACAAGCCTATTGTTTCTTTTGGTAATCAGAGCACCTAATACAATCTTTACAAAGTTGGTAGTGTTCCAAATGGAAAATTATAATGGATCTCATTTCATCTAAACCTATTTGTTTACATGAAACTTAACTATATTTTAACATTGGATGGGTAAATTGCACCCATTTGTGCCAGTGCTTTTTCATTTATTTCAATGAAAATAATTTATTTGAGAAAAGTATGTATCATTGCAACTAAAGCATATGTCCATGACATCTATGCCACTAACACAGATGATGGAATATATTCTCAAGTTTTTATTTTTTACTCTATTAAGCTCTGTGCAATAGAAGGAAAATACACATAATTGATAGAGACAGAAGGCATTATGATCCATGCCCTCCTAATAATAGAATACTAACTGCTATAAAAGAACAGCACATTTGTAGAGGAGGCAACTACTGAAATCCAAGCAAGACAGAGTATTCTTTTTGTTTGTTTGTTTTTGGTGGTTTTTTTTTGTTGTTCTTTTGTTTTAATTTCCTATTCTATGGTCAATGGTCATAATCACTTCCATAGAAAGGATAACTCATCCTACTAGCAGAGTAACTAGGAAGTGTTACAAATGTAAGTCTTCCTGATTTGTCTTTTTATCCCCTTTTGACGACTGCAAACTGAGCTGCCTTTCTTGTGTGTCTACACTAAGAGAGTAATTGTGTGGTCATGGTGCTTTCCCTGGGAGATAAATGGTGTAGAACATAGCCTATGATAAGTTTCCCTGAACTCAAATGTTGGACGATAGTACTTTCTTCTTTATGTAAGTTTTGTCTGGCTTCTGTGGTAATTGGTCCGTTCCTGAGAGTCTTCTTTGTAGACCTAAGAAGGTGGGTTCTCTCCTGCGGTAGCATTTCTAGGTTATGCCAGTTCTAGGTTAGCCAGTTTTGAAAATGATTAGGACTGTGTAAGCCTGTCTTTTACACTGAAGTGTAGAATAGTTTCTTTTTTTCTTTTTGAAGTCTGATTTGTTGGTCACTATTTTATAAGCTGTTCTGGAGATAATTCTTTGTTTTGCGCTTGCTTGCACACATTAATCCAGGCTACAGTTTTGGTAAAAAGCCTCTTGCTCTTTCATCCTAAGATTTTAACACAAGCAGAAAGCTTGCTTAGCATTCACAGAGTAGTGTCCTACTGAATACACCCCATGTCAGGCATGGGAGGAGGTTGTGGATGTTCAGTTCTCTTGCAAGACAGAACTGCTGGCTGCTCACCACATTGTCCCAGTCCCTCCCTGGAGCTGAAGAGCCATCAGAAAAGGTGATTTGGGCAGCCCCCGATCTGGATCATGGTCACCATTCAGCCACTACAATACTGCAGAGTCATTCCCACTGTGAGCGCACGTTGCAAGCTGGCTTTGGTTCATCCAGTGATGAGGCAGAGAGGGAACTCGTGAATTGGATCTTTCAGGTTTTTTCAGTGCATTTTAATAACAATTTCAGGGTGTGTTCTTTGCAGGGTAAGCACAATCCATTCAGGTATCTTCCCATTTTTGGTTTTGTATTAGTGATGACCAGTTCAGAATGACTGTTAACACTTCTAAATTACTCACTAACAGTAATTTAACTAAAAGATATTCTCAGCTTGTCATTAATGCCTTGTAAGATCCTTCACCTGTGTTTGCATAATACCAGTAGGTCTTTGCATGTAAAGAATTCAGTTGAATAAATGCGTTAGTTTTGTGCACAGGTTCTGTCTCTGTATTCTCTTTACGTAGTTGCTAGAGCAAGTTGTCTTTAGAAATTGTTAGGGATACGTTACGGCCATTTTATGCTGCATTAAATAGTCTTTTAAAACAAAATTTTAGAAGACAAATTTGAAGCAGTTTGCTGGTCTAAATGGTAAAATATACCCAGTCAGAAGTTGAAATAAGAGACTTCTAAAACACTGTAATAATATTTAATACAGTATGTATTTATAGATCTCCTGTATTACAGGGCATCATTACTAACCGAAAGCTAAGTAACAATATATACAGGAAAAATAAATTGGAGAAGTGTACGGTTAGAAGCTGCATATGAACAAACTTTTCCCTAACTTTTGGCTAAAAGAGTCATTTCTTTTTCAATTTAAGTAATCATGTATAAAAGTGTGGAAAGATAATTATATTTCAAGTTGATATATTTCTGTGTTCTACTTTAAGGAGAAAGTTGCCAGTTGCTGTGAATAGCTTTTTAAATAAAACAAAAACCCCAAATGCACCACTGCATTCTCTTGTCGCATAGCAAACAGAGTGCTTGTGAATTTTGTGGGATTTTGTGGGAGAGCATTGCCTCAGCTAGCTGAGAGAAGTCGAGAAATAGAAAAGTGAGATATCTGGAGAACTTATGCTAGGCTATACTGAGCAGACCATCCATGTACTGTTGCCATTATTTGTTCTCCCAGTCTGTCATGTTCCTTAGCTCATCTGGACATTTTATTGAATAAGGCCAGGACTGAAATGATACAGAATTCACCACATGTCAATGGATTGAGGATCATGTTCTGACTGTGAACAAATGTAACTACCTTCTGATGTAATAAAAATACTTGGAACACTACTTGTTTAAGTAGGTTTCTGTTGTTATGGCTCCTATTGAGGACAATGGAATACTGGTTTAGTAATTAGAAACAAAGTTCTGCTTTTTAAAGTCGAAATGGTTGAATAACCATTTAGGGAGTAAGATGCAATTGTATAAACCTATTTAGAGAGGGCTGAAGAACTGACATGGCAGTGTAGGAATACCTTTTCCAGCTGTAAGTTATATTTAATGAGTTATTTCTAATGAGTTTATTCTAAATAACCATGATATTATCCCATGTGCATAATGTAAGATTTAAATATAGTTGTGACATGAAAAGAATAGCAAAATAACCTAATTCACACCTGTGCTCCTTGCTTCCAGGCAGAAATGAGGGATGTGGTTGAACTGTTAGGCTTTCCTCACTGCACTGGCAACATGCTCTTATTTCTCGCCATTTGCATCTTTCTTAACCCAGACATGTGCTTTGCCATAGCTTTTCCATGTGTCCAGGCTCATAATATTTTCTTCTTTTTTACTTATTATGTTCTTAGAACAGGTCTTTTTTTCCCCCAGCTTCTCTGTTTTCAGAAGCAATAGCAACAAGCTTAACTATGCATTTGCTAACATTGGTATGGCGCCTTGTGGTTGCACTACCTTTCTTTCCAGTAAATGTTGCAACTTGATACTGATCTAACAGGAGCTGCTGCCATGCAGTGAGTTTGGTGTCATTTCAGGTTTGATTTTGTGTGACGAAATGGTATGCAGCGTTGGAGATCCTGCTTTGCATTGAAGTGGGCACTCCTAGGTAAGGAGCTATGAGAGTAGAGCCCTGTATGGCCAAAACCTGAACCTGAAGAGTGAATGTTGCTGTGTATAATTTAAAAAGAATCCGTTTTTAAGACTACCTTCCTGTGGGTTTTCCAAAGCACATTATTGAAAAAGGTGTATTAGATCTCTTCAAGATGATCAATTCTTCCCTCAAATAGAGACATGAATTATGTCTTCATCTGTGTCAAAAATGACTTGGCATCCCACAAGAGATTTGTTTTCCAGCTGGGGAAATTCAATGTCAGATATATTTTAACAACGAAATGAGGGGATGGCAGGGGCAACTGAAACGTAAATTTAACAAATGGTGGGTAACTTATAGGAGTGCTTCATTGTTTTGATCACTAAGAAGTTTTGAGATACTGAATCCAAACAAATAACTTACATTTTTCTCACAGAGACTTTCCAGGAAATTGAGCAAAACGGGTTTTCCTTCACCATCAATTATGTGAACACTATTCCACATCACCTATTTGTTTTGCCCAAGGCAAAACTAACCTTAAAATAAGTGTGTATTTCTCTTTGTCCTTTTTATTATGTGACAGTTTTGGTAACTTAATACACACTTTAGCCCTATGTGAATGATTATTTATATTTCTGTTAATGTTTACTTATAACAAATATATGAGTTTATTTCTCTTCTAAGAATAGTTGTTTGAAAATTAGTCTGTCTGTTGGGGCTCTTAATTGGCATAGTAACTGCCAGCCACTGAAAACAGAAGTGTCAAAATACTTCACATGACTAGAATTAATGTCAACTCATTTTTTTATTGAAGTAAATCCATGAAGAGAGAGTTGATTTTAAAAATAAATGCAAAACAAATTCCAGTAGAAGTTCACATGCTTTCTCCTTTCCATTTAACCTTCCCGTTGTTACTTCTATGGAAGCTATTGAAAATAAAATGAACTCCGAGATTTTTACACATACTGTTATTCTGTTTAACATAATCAATTGACTCGCTAGTTCTTGTCAACTCTTGTTTAACAATTAAGTAAGTTCATATTTCAGGTGGAAGCACTAGTTTTTTGTTGGTTGGTTTTTTTAACTTCAGGAGGGTGTTTATGAGCAGTACCATTTAACAGCATCTATACTGTCCTTGTGACACAGTAATTCCTGTGCTGTCTGCTTCAGCCAAGTACAAGTGCTCTTTTGGGTGAAAAAGTAATTTTGATAACTTTGGATTTTGCCTTTGAGAAACTCTCTTTCCTCCCTTTTAGATTTGTATGGATCCTTTGTGTATCACATAGCGTATATGATCTGAAAACCAGCTGAAGACATGAACAAAAGCTACATAATAATTTTAAAACTACATGGGTCTGTGTTGACCAACCTAGTTAGAGCTAAGAACTGAAAATCATTGTGACAATACACTAGCATAAATTTGGGGCATTACTTGTTACAGATCTGTGTGCCCTTTTGGCTATTTTAAGATACTTCATTTAGTTAAACAGTTTCTTATATTTTTGAACGGAAATAAAAATACGTGGTTACTTAAATACTTGGTTTGCAAATTCAGCACTGAAATGCAAAAGGAAGACTATAAATTTTTAGTTCTTTCTAAGCTATCTGTACAAAACTTTGTTTCTGCCCTTGTTTAAGCAGTTTTGAAACTTGTAGTCCTACATAGATCATGACTGTGGTCCTCTGGATTTCCTTCCACTTTCTCTAAGAGATTTTCTCTGATGTGAGTAATACCAAGATGCTCTTTAAAAGTAGTGATTATCTCATTCAGAATTAGAAAATTAGCTTTGTAGTGGATTTCCGTCTGAGCAGTGCAAAATAATTGCCTGCCAATATAAACTGTAACTTTTTGCTAAGTCATGAGAGAGGGTATAGCTGGAGATATTTGAAGCCTGAATTTCAGGATTATTATACAAGTTTGAGGAGCCTCGTTTTCCTTTAGTTCTTTTTTAATCTTTTGACAAGTAAGCTTTTTTGAGCAGCAGTGCACCTCCAGCTCTGTGTTACAGTGCTAAATATAATCAAAAAATGTAATGCAATATTAATCATTATGCATGCTAAACCTAGGGAAAAAGAGAGGAGAGGAGAAAAGAAGGTGCAAGCTTATCTGTGATATTTTCCTTGACCACTATCTTTTAGTTTGTTATGTGAAAATTATACAAGCGATATGGTTGGTGGTAATACAGACATCTCTGTATCACTTCCACTATCCTGATATGCAGTTTGTAGCTGTAAACTGAGAACTTTCGTTTCTCCCTTGATCGTTTTCTTGTCATTGCAAATACTCAGCAGAATTAGTCCAGTGAAAAATGAACAAGACTGGTGGCAGCTTACAAGAAAATGTCTCTCTGAATTCCTAAGGGATAGAGTATATGCTGTGTAACTCCTACTTAATCTGCTAGATATGTTTTTATTAATTTTATGTGGAAATACTTCTATTTTATTACATTTTCATATTTGTTATTATGAAAAGAATGGCTCATTTTCACAGAAATCATAACTATGTCTGGCAGTTTAGGACACTGAGGAAACTTGTACTGGAAACGATAATGTCTGATATTTTCTCTCAAGACTTGTTGAAGTCTCACTAGCCTTCAAGTAGCCTTAGCTTAGTTTTCTCTCCATGTTCCTCAACAGCCACCATCTTTTAATCTGTGTTTATATTTTCAGACTCCTGTTTTTACTGGCATCTCCATAGTTGCAGGAATATTATTATCAGGTAATAATTTAATTAATTAGTAAATTACAAAGGAATATTCATGTTAGTCACCAAGCCTGGTCAATTGCCTTGTTTCAATTCTTGGAAGTCCATGAATCTTTTTTCATCTGGGCTGCTTAGGGCAATTTGGGACAGGTGTAGAAACAGATTTCTAGCTGTCTAGAGGACTTCAGAAGGGTCAGACACATGCAGACCCTGTCAGGAGTAGGCAGCAGCTGAGCTGGACTTTTGTGTTGAGTATACTTGGAACTAAAGTGTTACAAGTGCGGTATTTGCACTATTTCCCCTTTCCATTTGCATGTATATAATGTATTACATGTCTGGTATTCCAACTGGTTAGCAGAGTAAGTAGATATTATTATAGACCCTGACATTTTTCTTTTCACTGGATAATTTATGTTTGAAGGTCTGATTTGCGAATAGAGATATAGAAATCTGATAAATATATTTTAGAATTTTCATATTTCAGATGCTTACATGGATAAAGTTACCAAACTCTAGTTTACTTTTAAATTGAGTTATGAGTGTGCTCTACTGACTACCAGCTATTTTTTCACACCAAGAAATATGTTCCCAGACATTTTTCCTCCTCCTCTTACTTTATGTCATGCATGCATCTTGGGAAGCCAGAAAATCTATGCTCTGTGCCCACAGTCAGTGGCTGTGGAGGATCAGAGCCTGTTACCGGATTTGTAGCTCTGAGGTTCTCAAGTCTGCTTCCATAGCCGAAGATAAAAAACATGAGAAGTTTTAGTAACAATTTTTACTTAGACTAGTACAAATAAGCATAGCAAGAAGACACACTCTTCAGTTCCTTTTCTTACAGTTGGAAACAAAAGAGAGAAGCCAGTTTTCTGACCGTGTCATATTTGCTGAGAGTATTTTTGCAAGCCATCCCAGGTGAAAGAATGTAGAGTTGTTCCAGTCATCAAATTTATTCCCTGTTAAATTTTTTTCCCCTTTGTAGCAGTGTATTATAAAAGGAAACAAATGTGAGAAGGTCCACCATGCATCCACTAATGTCTGAAAGAAGAGAAGCAGGAGACCAAGAATCCTTTCCCTCCTTGGTCTGAAGCGTTTCAGGCAGGGTTGCCATGGGGCATGGTTTGCACTGGCACACTGCTCTACCTGTGTGGATGTGATTCCTTGTGCTGGACTGAGTGCCTAATAGAGCACATCACTCTGCCCTCATGGTGGGAGCACTGGTACAGAAAGGCAGTGTGGGAATATGCAGGTGTTTGTGGAATGACTGTTTCATGACACACAGAGAAAGGGTAGTGCCTCAGCCATGACATTTCCCATCAATTAGCTGTCAGCAGATCCATGCTACCCTTTATGACTCTTAACAGCACCATTTCTCTCCAAAAATTGGGCAGGGAGCCCAGACACCCATTAAGCCCTGGAAAGCAAATACTTCAAAAAAGCCTTCTTAGACTTGGCTTTTAGAGCTACTCTCAAGCTCCTCGTCAGTGATAGTGTTGAGAATTTACTTGTGTACAGATGAAATAAGGTGTATGACTTAGAGCGAATGAAGAGGTGAAGCTGATTTAGTTTTGTCTTGTAATATTTTGAATTCAGTGATCCAGTCTGTTCATCTCAGTTGAGTTCAGTGATGTTGCCCTGGAAAAACAGAGAATTTTCCATGTTACTGATGAAAAGTGGATTCTCCTGAAGACTTTCCTTGCTGACCTGTTTTGTTTGCAAGAGGAAGAATAGATATGTCTGCTGAAAAGCTGTTTTAAAATGTGGAACAGAGAACAAATCTATCATTTTTCAACTTTTCTTTTTAAATTGTTCTTCAGTTTACGTGTAAAGCATGTAAATGGCATAGTCTCTTCCACTTCTCAGACTGCTAGAGCTTTGCAAGGATTTTTCTGGTATTCATTTACCTTAGATGATGTTCTCAGAGTATTTCTGTACTAGAAGGTAAAGAATGACTAAGGAGTATTCTACCTTTTGACTGTGATTTGCATGGCAGATCAAATACTTGTACTTGAAAAATGGAGTTATATATTCTGTGTTATGCACCTGGAAAGAATTATCATGGGGAATTATCATGGGGAAGAATAGTTAATCAGCCCACTGTTAGTTGATAAACACTACTATGTAGGTAGAACAAATTCTGTTATAATAACTCTTAAATGGATAGATACATTTCAAAATCATAAGATGATCTGGCCCATTAGTAAAATAATAAAAATTATTATTTCTACCAATGAAAAAACCTTAAGTTGGTTCTCAATGTGAGGTTTTAAGATAATAGATAAAGAACATGTCACTCTAGGAGCTCGCTAACTTAGTCTACCTCCTGGTTCAAAGTGTGACGAGATAAACTATTGGTAATTGAAAAATGTTAAAAGGTGGTCTAGCATTGACATAGCATTATTCTGCCCTGATAATCAAAAGAAAGAGTTAGCCAAAATGGGTCAGAAAATTGCAGTAAAAGCTAAGGTAAAAAACTGCATACCTTCATTGCAATGTGTGATATGACATATCTTTTATCTTACATTGTTCTTCAAAATGTATTTCTACCCTAAATAACAATTTTATGATTCATAGTAGTGTCTTTACTGGCGTGCAAAAATACTGTATTCTGCCTTTTAGTAATGCTGTGTGCACCAACATCAGTAAAGCCTACTATTCTATCTGGTTGAAGTTAGAGTTTCTTTTTCACTGTTTACATCTTCCTCACAGGTTCAAAAGGAGTTTCTGTTGTATTGGGATTATGTAGTTCTCCTGTGACCTCAGGTGATTTTGTTTTACCATCAACAACTTTTTGATGCTCTGCTGGTCTTGCTCCCTTGTGCCCGTGCCAAGCCGAGTGCTAAATGTACCCCATATCTACTACAGACATGAGACTGCTGCAGTTTATAGGCATGTAGATTTATACCCTCTGACATTTAAGTGCATCTGGTAGGGAACTGCTCTATGCCTTACAGGTCATCTGTTCCTTTCTGTTATGTTTCTATGGGCACCATTTAATGCTAGCCAATTCAGTATTGTTTCTTAAGTGTTATCTCAGCTACTTTCAAGGAGGAAATTTTGAGTGCACAGCAACAGGCTATACCAGTGTGCCGAAAGGCCAGTCAGAGGGGAAGACGGCCGGCTTGGTTAAATAGGGAGATTCAGGAAGAAATAAGGGATAAAAAGAAAGTTTATAGACTGTGGAAAAAGGGGCTGGCTACTCATGAAGAATTTAGGGAGAGAGCTAGGTCATGCAGGAAAAAAATAAGGGAAAGAAAAGTGCAATTTGAAGTTAATTTGGCTAATTCAGTTAAGGATAACAAAAAGGCCTTCTATAAATACATTAATAGCAAAAGGAGGGGCAAGGAAAACCTCCGGTCTCTGTTGGACTTGGAGGGAAATATAGTTAGCAAGGATGAGGAGAAGGCTGAGGTACTTAACACCTACTTTGCCTCAGTTTTTACCAGTAAGACAGGTGGCCCTCAAGA
>VWZO01004967.1:0-20349 GCA_013396975.1 Bucco capensis
ATCGATTCTGTGATTCTGTGATTCTGTGACAGTGGATAGATGTATGTTCAGGGCAAGACACAGCAGAACAGTAATCACAGAATCAGAGGGGCTAGATACAAGTGCTCACCTAGTCTCTGTTCCAAGGGATGCTAAACTATAGTGTTATCATTCCCAACTAAAGTGCCTTCTTAAAGACATCTAGTGTTAGTTACTCTATTCCCCTCCTTCCCATACGTTACCAGCAGTCTACCCCAGCTCCTCACTACCCTCATTATTCATTTCTTTGCTGCAATTCAAGCTTTTTGCTTCTTGTCCCAAATATCATGATGATCAATAATAGACTGTTTTTTCCTCACTGATGTCTCTTATAAGCTCCCCTGAAGGTCTCTTCTTCACGTATCATTCTCACTGCCGCCTTCTGGATTCTCTCCAGTTGACCCAAATCTTTAATGAAAAATTTAGTATAGCAGTTCACCTACAGCCACTTCATGCTTAAACCTGGCATAAGGATGACTTCTAGTGTCCTGCAGGACAACAGTGCTACATAATCTGATACCGGGTTATGTTTGGGTAAATGTTATGAACTGATTATGGACTTCTACTACAATAAAACTGGAATAGTTGCTCTACAAAACAAGGAGTAATGAACACACACGATTGAAGACAATGTCCTCACATAAGCACGCTACACAATTCAAATTATTCTCTGAAAAGTACATAAACTGTCCAGATGTCAGCAGTACTAAGCCATTATCTCTCAGTCAGGAGATGTACAGCTACATACAAGAACCACAGTCAAGAACCAATTCCTGTCATCCTGAAATCCCCATGAAGCACCTTTCATGAAGAGCTTTTGCCAGGCCACTCTGCTTGTCTGAGGGGCTAACTGCTTCCTCTGGTTTTCCCTGTCAGAAGGCTTCTAAGACTGTGGTCAAACAGCAGCCACGAATCACTTAAAATAATAAAAAGCCCCACACCAGCACAGATCAGTTACATTAGAGAAGGTCACCTTCCATCCTGTGACAATGGTTTTAGAAAGAGTTTGAGGACAACAAGCTGCACTTCTCCAGCTCAAGGTTTTCTTTTTTACAGGCCATAAAATGTCTGTAACCTACAACTGTAACACAAAATTCTGTCCTTTGTACTTACCCTTCTCTTTGGTATTCCTCATCCAGATTTGACAAAAGCTGGGACCCAGCCACAGACAGATCAAGTGCAGCTAAAGGTAGATCTCGATAAGCAAAATTAACAAGCTGTACAGGGGCAATACTTTTGGTCTCTTCTTCCACTTGTTGTGAAATTATCTCAACTTCTGAAACACCACCTTCTATTGTAGGCCTGAAAGTGTAATAGACAAAATCAAAACCCCTCCCTCTCTACACACACATATGCATATAACCAAATAGAAATAAATAGGCAAGTAAAAATAAGTTAGAGAAAAGAACTTCACAGAATCCTAAAAACCCAGCAACTTAAAAGGCCTTTGCAAGGTCATTGAGGGAAGTGTCCTCATTGAGAGGACAGACCAAATGTCTCCAACTTGTCTTTTTACAGAAGCCTAAAAAATAAAGAACAGCATTTTGCTCTGCTGAATCTGCTTCAAAAGCACTAAATATAAATGGATATGTTATAAACAAACAAACATGGAAACAGCGCATGAACCCAAAAGCAAAGTACTTGTGCAAAACAGAAAGAAGGCATCTAACTATGCCAACTAACAAACTCACCGCTTTGTAAGTTAGGTGAGCAATGAATAGCTAAGCTTATTAATCATTATATATAAATCAACTGTTAAATTAACAGATGCAGTTTGACCCCTCTTCCTCTATGCGTCAACAGTCAAATTGTTTGATGGATGGTGACTTTGTTTCATTCAACTAGAAAGGATCATTCTGCTACAAGTTATTTCAAACTGATTCTGAAAGCAGAACAAAGACTCAGAAGAATTACGGACTCCTCTACAAAGATTATCTTAACTATCCTTATGTAAAGCTTCCAAAACTGAAAACATATTCTTTTAACACCCCACTAGCATGAATGGGAACTCCCTGGAGGTCAAACTATGTGTATCTTCCTTATTTATAACAAGATAATACTTATCTAGAAATTCAGCCTTTGTCAGTTAGCTATTATCTAGTGCCTGCGATGACTTCACTGTCAAGCCCCAGCAGGAACTGATCCTTTGCAGTACCCAGTGAGAGCTTCTTGCTCCATTCAATTCAGTGTAGGTACAAACAAACTTCTCTAAGATTTCAACCAGGAGAGTTTGTTAACTTCTGAAGCAATTTCAGGCTATTTGTTACAGGTTTTCAACAGCAGGTGTGAAGACACTTCTTCCTCGGGGACAGATTAAAAAGTGCTTAGCACCCAACTTTCCTTTCCACTGTAAAAGCTGCACTGGTGATTTTGTTTTAAAGAAGCTTATTAAAAATCTCCCAGCTATTCAAGCAGCCTGAAAGCAGTAACGGGGGGGTCATTGTTGGTTTTGAGGTTTTTTTTACTAAATTATTCATTTTTTTCTGGTAGAGTTCTTAATTGGTATCTTGTAAGGCTAAGGATGTGGTGAAGGAACAAAAATTCTACGTCAAAGACAGAGAGAAAGACTCTTATTGGCCATAGTCTCACCACTAGACTAACCCTTACGGATGGAAAACATGATTTCTAAATTAAAATAAGCTAACTGCTACCAGCATCCTACAAGAAAGTAATTTTAAAAATCAGAAAATGCTGTTATAGCTCAAGTATTAGGCAGGGAAAGGGTGCAACTGGGTCACACTATGGCAGAAAGTAGTGGTAAAAAGTACTACTATTTGAACAACCTAAAGGTTTATTTTACTTTATTTTTATTTTATTCCTCATCCAATAATAATGGAAAGTAATGAGATTCTTTCATTTCCAAAAGAACTGTATTCCTCTGTAAACAATCTGAAATTAGAATCCCAGAGGGAGAAGTTGATTTTAGCAAGAATTTTCTCTTTCTTTTATTTTCACTATTAGTGCCATCCTGTGGACATTTACCTTTACAAGTTCAAGCTCGTTCAGTTTTGCACAAAGGAGCATACAGTGATCTGCTATTACGAAGGCAAAATGAAATGGATTGGTGCAGCCTTCCCCCTCCCAACAGTATTTACACCTTCTGTATTCTTAGACAGACATTGTCTGATTTCACTGAAAAAAAAAAACCAACCAACTAGCAGAGCAGGGTTGAAAATACTATGACATAGCGGTTTTCAGCCCCTGGCTGTTAAGTAACACAAGACATGCTTACATCATTCATGTTTTCTCTGCTAATTCACTCTTTAGACAGCTGACCAAAACCTACTATTCCTTCTTAAAATAACTTCTTTCAGCAATACTGACAGAACCCTCTTGATGTCACATCATTCTCCTATAGGTAGCAACCTGGTCCCTTCTATTTAAAATAAATTATTACTCTCCTCACTTGGTACTTACTGAGAATTGGTCATTTTGGAGGATGCAACTGAGTCAGCAGCAGTTCTAGTATTTAACTAATTCCAGCTGCTTTGCACAGAAGTTCTAGCCTTCCAAGATTAGGTCTCTGTGAGAAGGAAAACAGAATTATCTAAAACACAGTTGAAAGAACTCCAATGGGCTGCACTGACATTTGTTGTTGTCTTGTGAGTTTGTTTAGTAATTTTATTTCCCTCTGTTTCCTTTTCAAAGTGGTTTTGTTCCAGGTTAATTCCTCTATATCAAGGAGTCTGCAGAGTGACAGTGCATTTACTTATACACATGGATACCTGCTCACATACGTACTTCCATAAGAACACAGGTCTTACTTTAAACCAGTAGATTGTGGAGAGAGATAGACAAGATCAGAAGGGAGAAGTGGGTTTTCAAAGAAAGCTCATGGCTTCGGCAGCATAAATTCTATTGAAGCCATTTTCTAACTTGAACTGTGTTCCCAACTCCTCTTGCTACTTTAGAAAGTCTCTTCCAAGAACTAATCCCTGCTGTCAGACATTCTGGATAGGCTGTTATCAACAAAACCCATAAAAACATTTGGAAAATGCACTACATTGCTTACGGTAAATTCTCCCTTTGTGTTGTACCTGGAACAATGTATGGCAAAAAGAAGAGGACAAGCCCAAAAAATGTCACCACAAAAAATGCTTCTTATACTAAAGTTTATGTTACAGTCACTTTGGAGGTTGAATTGTTAGTACCAGTCAAGCGTTTACAGTGTGTAGCAACAGTATGACCCTTCACAATTACTTAATATCAAACAGTAAAACTGAACTTACATCTTCTATAGAGTCATTTCCAAAGCTTAACATTCATGTCTTGTAATCTTACAATAGTGTCAAACACAGTCAATACATTCTCAGATGTGCCAGGTAACGTGCCTGGGTATGCCAAAATAAAGGGTCTGCACTGTGATCACAGAATCACAGAATGGTTTGGGTTGGAAGGGACCTCTGGAGCTCGTCTAGTCCAAGCCCCCTGCAGTGGGCAGGGACATCTCCAACTAAACCCTACGGCAACCTGATATTCCCAGGTGGCCTCCCATCCAAGTACTAACCAGGCCCAACCCTGCTTAGCTTCCGAGATCAGGCCTGCTCCGGGCGGTATGAAAAGTGATCACCCTCCTCAGGTAGATAAATCACTCAGAAGCAAGTTAATTACTCATAGGAAGAAAATAAACATGACCAACTTTAAAAAGAAAAACAAACACACTCCATTTATCTATAACCTCCTAATACTTCTAAAGTCAGAAGAAGCAGCAAACTTTTTTCAGATGAGCCTTCCCTGATACAGCAGACTTGACTCATTATCAATTTGATAATGAGAGTCTCTTCCCTGGCCTTCAAAGTCCTTGAATTATTTTATTATATCCTCAAGGTAGCAAATTAGGAAAACATTTCCCTAGAATTCTGTATGTTTAAATCACCCACTGAAGGGATTTGGTGAATCTGCACCCATGAAAGCCTTATGAAAGCTTTACAGCAATTGTTATGCCTAGCAGCAGAACAGACCCAAAATACTAATATCAGCCCTGTTTTGCCATGTTAGCTCCCTAATATCCCCTTTGGGGTTGACATTTTATAAGACTTCTCAAAAAACTAACTTTTAACAAAGAATTTTACCCAGATCAATTGTTCTAAGCACTTGATCTGAGAAAACGGCAAAGGCATGAGGTACCGTGCACGTCTTGTGAGACTGAGGAAATTGAGAATCCTGCTCTAACTATATTTGCAGGTCTGAAGAATAAAAGGATACAACTGATTTAGGAAATGGGAATAAAACTGGTAGAAACTGGCCTCAGAGGACGTGCAGACAGATGTAGATACAGAAATTTCTTAACACAGTAAAAACCTCACCATTTATTTAGGAGACAGCACAGTGTTAATACTCACAGACTCCCTTCCAAAGGAAGTTTAGAAAAAAAAAACAAAAAACAAAAAAGTACACCTAGATTTTAAAAAAATAATAATAATTTTAGATTAATCTCGACATTTTGAGGGAACCTAACAGTGAGGCCAGCAACCCTGCAGCTCTTTCACATAGGACATGAACACGGAACATTTGCCCCACCAAAACACAGACTCAGTCTCTTTTTTTGCTAATGCTGGAAATATATCCACATTCACACAGAATTCTGGTTTAGAACTCAACCAGATCTGACCAGTGGCAACACGAATAAGCCAGACCTGCTCCCTCCTACTGGAGTTGGCAGCTCTACAGGTAAAGTTTGCTCACCACCAGAACTGAAGGAGCAACTTGCAGCCAGGCATCAAGCTCTTCTGATAGCTCTGATGGCTCCACAGGGAGCAGAGTCCAACTGGTCTTAGCTGAAGAGATCTTGTTACCGTGACATAGGGTGGTCACAAAGGTGAGATGAGTAACCTGGGAAGAGAACTGAAAGGAGACAGAGGGAATCAAGTCTCCAAAGGATTTACTGGAACCTTCCTGAGAGAAAAAGTTGCAAAAAGTGAGTAATTTCTGATGCAGACGACTAATGTATTAGCTGATTTAACAAATTAAAGACAAGTAGTTAATAAATGAAAGCAGAATAACCAAGACCTTCAAAATGGACAGAACAGGTTGTGTATATCTATATCCTAATGGGATTACTATGATTCATGCTTCTTTCTAGGCTTTATACAAGCAACAGAAATGTCTTAATGTATACTGATATTTTGCAGAAAATTAATTCTTGCCATCCACTCTACGTCATCTATCAGCTATGTTCAAAGTTTCCTGAAAAAAAACAAACCACCAACAACTTTTTTATAGCTGCATAAACCACTTCCAATTTCCACAGGAAACATCTATGCGACTGCATGGTGTTTTAATGATAACAAGGAATAGGAGGGACATTTTACTGTTCTGCACTTACCTCTTGCTTGCATTCCTATAGCACAGTGTAGACGAAGAAAAGTTATGTGGTTCTTCTCCCTACCAACAGAGATGGGCAGAGGGCAACCTCTTGGTATTACAGCCACCATTTGAGCAGAAACTTTTCCATAGAGCTATTTTCACACCTATCTCGCTCAGTATTCAACAGACAAAAAAAGCTTCATCTCTCTAGGTCTCATCCAGGGAAACTAGCTAACAGTTACAGGCTTTGGTTATTAGTTGTGGGTTTTTGTTGTTGTTTTGTTTTTTACTTCTTGGAACCAAGATCAGACAGCACACAGTGCATGTTGAGTTGCCACCCGAGTATGAGCAATGCCCATTTCGTAAGAGTTCAGCAATTCTATTTGTTCTGTGAGGCGTTTTCAAGGTGAGATGGCTATAGAAGGAGCAGTTTCCCAAGTTAAACAGAATTAGTTTAAACAGAAGATGTAACAGAAAAGGAAAGAACTGTCCCAAGAAGTTCCTAGTGCAAGCTCTGAAGTGGTATAAACCCCAGAAACATCCACTGGACTAAATGACTGACATTCTGTCTTGTATGTACCAGAGGACAGTGCAGTTTGACAGGAAACATATTTCTGCATCTTGTTTTCTGTATATAGTCAAGCCTGCAGACTAGTAACCCAGCTTAGAATGTGTGGGACCACAGTTCAAATCTCAGCTTTTCACTCCCCTGCAGTAGCTGAAGGAAGTTGCACCCACGTCACTGAGGTCTTTCTGAGGCAAGACCTCCAAAGTGCTTAAAAAGTGCTGTACTTGTCTTCTAAGGTCTTTAGCTTTCCTCTCTTCTTTGTATAGGTATTACACATGCCAGTGTCCACCAAAGCTTTCGCAAGGTACCCTTCACTTGATCATGATTTCTTCCATGCCCTCCTCTATGGGGACACTGGCAAGCAACTGCTTCACAGTTCATGGGTTATGCAGGTTGACAAGATGGGTCATACACCCTAGTTGAGCAAAGGTTCATCCTGCTGCCTTTGTCCAGAACACATCCTGCCCAAGTTAATTTGTCAACATTTAGATCAACCTTCCAGTGTCACCACACCTTCACTGCGGCTTGCTAATAAGGCTATAAAGTCCAGCTTAAACAACGCAAAGCATAAAACTGTGTGGAAAATGTGTTAAAGAGTGGCGCATGTGTCTATGTATACCCTAAGCTAAAAGAAAAATAGCACAAACAAACCAAACCAAAACAAAAAGCAAATCCAAAACAATGGTACTGTTGAAATTCACTTGTTCTGATATACTACCACCATCTTCCAGTTTCCTGCATGTGTCTAGCAGGTACTGCAGCAATCCACTTTGAAGATGGCACGGGGCAAAGAAAAGGTACTTCACCAGCCTGAGGGCCTTCTGCTTGCCAAATTTTAATACTCTATGACAAATAATGGGAATAATATGGCATCTCAAAAATGTGGAACAGCTGAGTAACTATCAGGACTATGCAAACAGAAAATTTGTTCTTGACTCCTTACTAAAGAATATGCATTCATTCAGCAAGATTAGTCTGGAGCAACTCTCAGGTGCCATGTAGCTTACCATTTTACAAGCCTACTCCATTTAGCCTGTAATAAATCAGTGGTCTAAAAGTTGTTCTCTATAGCTTCTCCCTGTGGTGAAACTGGAAAAAAAAAGTCTCATGCTATAGGGTTCTCAAGTACAGAGAATGAACAAAAGAGCAATCACATCTTGAAAAGGTCCCTTTACAGATCTGTCTGGTCTTTGAAGTTTGGGCCTGCTCATTAAGAAGGGAAACCACAAAAGCATGCTTAGTGTTTCACATTAGTATTAGGAACAAGGCTGCCAGCTTACACTGCTTTACTGGCTGTCTCAGCATCTCCTGCTCTGCTTACAGCTGCAACTGCTGGAGATGGTACTTACACTTGAGAAAAAGTAAGGTCATATCTACATATACAATGCAGCACTGCTTAGACCAGATGTGGGTCCTATGAGATGATCTCTCTTTACAGCCCAGCACAAGGATACTAACAGGGACCATGGCTTGGATAATAGCTCCAGCAGGATGCTGTGTTGATAACTGCTTCTGGGCTCACAGCTGGAAAGCTCAGTATTTGTTAGCTTTTGTAATGTGCCACTGCACATGCTGATAGGAACATCAACATCAACAGCTCCACTGATCTGAAAACATCTGGTTTTTTCCAGTCTAGGAAACTAAATGACTCTTGTGCTCAGCCTGCTCATGGTTAGAAAACCATTTGGACAAATTTCATAACACAGGCACTCTTCCCCCTCCCAAGATTATTTTATGTCACAAATTCTGGTTTTCAAAAAAAAAAAAATTCAATCTCCCTTAGATTAAACAGTACATTTGAAACCCAAAGTTGGGTTTATATTTGTTTCACTAACAACAATTCCATTTCTGAATTTTAAATGTTTGGAGATGACACTAACCTAGCTGAGTTTTATTATGACAAATTATCACTATTGGAACAAATCAAGTATCAATTTAGTTTCAAAAACGTTTTGTTTACTTACGTCTGTCAGGAGTCAACTGTTGGAGTTTGTTTCTAGTTCTCTTTTTCTTACTGGAAATGCAGTAAAAAGCCACTAACTAGAGACCTGTAGCCATGCCTTTTATTTTCAAGCCATGTAAGATAGGTTCAGCCACTTTTTAGGATAGTAAACAAAAAACATATAGACTTTTCACCATGCTAGAATGAGTGATTTTAGGTCTATATAGATACCTTTAACAAGGTCAAGTACCAGATCCTGCACTTGGGTCACAACAACCCCAATGCAATGTTCCAAGCTTGGGCACAGTGGCTGGAAAGCTTCCCAGCTGCAAACGACCTGGCGGTGTTGGGTCAACAGCAGCTGAACATGAGCCAGCAGTGTGCCCACATGGCCAAGATGACCAACAGCATCCTGGCTTGCATCAGTACTAGTGTGGCCAGCAGGACTAGGACAGCGATCATCTCCTGTACTTGGCACTGGTGAAGCCACACCTTGAATCCCAAGTTCAGTTTTGGGCTCCTCAATCCAAGAAGGACATTGAGGTGCTGGAGTATGTCCAAAGAAGGGCAACGAAGATGGTGAAGGGTCTAGAGCTCAAGTCTTCTGAGGATCAGCCGAGGGACCTGGGGTTATTTAGCCTGGAGAAAAAGAAGCTCAGAGGAGACCTTCTCGCACTCTACAACTCCCTGAAAGGAGGCTGTAGTGAGGTGGAGTCAGTCTCTTTTCCTAGGTGACTAGCTACAGGACAAGAGGAAAAGGCCTCAAGTTGCAACAGGGAAGTTCAGTTTGGGTATTAGGAACACAATATCTTCCCAAAAAGGGTTGTCAAGCCCTGGAACAGGCTGCCCAGGGAAGTGGTGGAGCCACCACCACTGGAGGCGTTCAAAACATGTGTAGATGTAGCACTTGGCAACACAGTTTAGTGGCATGGTGGTGTTTGGTTGACAGCTGGACTTGATCATAGAGGTCTTTCCCAATCTTAATGATTCTATGATTCTATATAGATGCCTTGGAACTTTGAAGCTCTAGTTTTTCTACACAGAAAAACCCCAAGTTTGGGCTTGTTTGTTTTGTGTGTGTACATATGTATATGTGTGTAACTTCAAAGTGGAGAACTGTCAGCTTGCATTCTTCCACTGATAGCATCAATATCACAGAGAAACTTCAGGTTAACCTCTCAGTTGCTAAGGGCTCACTAAGTTTACCCTTCACTAGGAAATTAAAGTGATTTAACACTGTAAGCACAGAAACAGTACTCCCTGTGGTATGCCAATTTGGTGCTACTGCTAACATACAAAGTAATCTATGCTACAAATCAATGAGTATGGCACTCTGGGATTCAGATTTAAAAGTTACTTCTGTATTCCCTCACAAGGCTTCTGTAATGCACTTTGAATGAGGGCCTTAAAGACACATGATAAAACTGAGCACCATCACAGCTGACCGGGCTGAAACAGGACAACTCAACTACATGTGCTCACAGAATAATCTTTGTTATCCTTCAACATTCTGTGCTGTTGTCCCTAATCACCCATCAGAGCAAGTCGGGCATTCTGCCTCCTTTGGCATCACACAGACAGAGAAGCTTTGGGCAGCACTGTATGACCCAGCACAGCAGTCATCCTGCTACCCTCCACAGCTCTATTTTAGCAGTATCTTATTTAGTACTTCAAGTCCCATGACCCATATCCAATACGGAGGTTCTGTCTAATACACTGATCAGATAAAAGGATGCTTTTCAAGCAATGGTTATGCAAGGAAGCCACACTTCCCTGTAAGCTCCAAACCATGAAACAAATGTGAAGTTATAAATAAAACACACTCTTGCTGTTAAACAGGTAAGACACACCAGCCACCTGCCTGAAGTTGAACTGTGTCTGTTACAGCTGCAAACACAGACTTTTGTTAAGATTTATCAGTTCACCTTCTTTAAAATTTAAAAAAAACTACTGTACCAGGATAGTCATTAACACTTCTAGGAGGAAGGAAACTCAGAAGCATGTCCAAAGACAGAGAGATGAAAGCAAGGAAGCTATACCTGTATTAGCTTTTGGATTAAAAATATGAAGAGCTGGTCAAACTGTTGGAAATTTTTCAGAAATATTTTTACATCAACACTGCACTAACCACTCCAACCCAATCATTAGCTGCTAAATAATTTATCAATCCCCAGCCAAAGACTCACTAGCACTTTCAATGAGGTTTAAGTAAACTAATGGGTACATACACCCTGGCTAAACCCAAAGTCCAAAATGACACAGCAAATAGGTGTCAAAGTCTGGACTAACTGATGTTTCTGACTTTTGGTCTGGCATTCAGTCAGTGAAAGATGCCACTTCCAAATAGAAAAAAATTCTCCAGTACTGTAAGTGTAGGTTGTTGGGGTTGTTTTTTTTAAATACATACATAAAATCTTCTAGAAATAAAACCAATTTAGTTTTAAAGTCTTGCTTGAATCAGAAATATAAAGATACAAAACCAATACAAAATCTCCAGTAGAACAAGAATATCTGCAAGGAATTAAGATTATAGGGGCCGCAGGTCAGAGCTTTACTGCACTTGACACTGTAAAAACAAGCAGCAGAAATGAGACAAACTGCTTGCTGCAAAGACCAATAAGAGGTTTCAAGATGCAGTATCTTGTGATCATTCTTTTCTAATCTTCATAGCTCCAAACCACTGGTCCTTAGTGATAATGTTATTCTCTTGTGTTATCCTTCCCACTCTTGGTATACTGATTTAAAAAATTATGCTGGCAATTGACAGCTCATCACCTATTAAGTATACAACATTTGAAAAATGCAGGATAGAAAGGTTTCAGATGGTATCCAGCATCTGTTCTCAGTGAGAGTTGCCAAGGCATCCACTGAAAATCTCACTGCAAGATTGAGACAGGAAAGATACTAAGATACCAATCAGAATTCTATGATTTTTTTAAAATCCTAGAAATGAAGTGTTTCAGGACAAGAAAATCTGACCCATACTTTTGTTATTCACATGCTACTTTAAAGACACATTAGGTACTTTAGAAGGTGTTTTGTTAAAGTGACATAAACCCTGCTCCAAAGTACTTAATCTAATTTGAGACAATGTTTGCAGTAATAAGATCACACAGTTTTTAACAAGTATACACTAAAGAGCTTATAAATATAGGTTGGTTTAACAGACCTATCATACTTATGATACTGAACATATGATCTTTTGGGAAAAACTGAAAGACACCATGAGAAACAGTTCATGTTTTAGGACGGGAAACTGTCTTAAATCAAGATGAACAAGATTTTGAAAAAATATTCCATTTACAATCAATTTCTTTTTATTGCGCATTACCCTTTAACAGCTGATAATACAGAAACACACTTCTACTAAGCAAAAAAAAAAAAGACAGATGTCTGAACCAAGCCTAATGAACTTGAGAGAATACTCCAAAGGAACAAGAGCTAGGCAGCATCCAAAGGCTAGAAAAACAATCTGCCAACTAGAGGCAGGTCAAATCACAGTGCACCCTCACCCAAGAGCAAAACACTTCTGACTCCTCTAGGACTAAGGCAATCAGTGAGTTTGGATCAATTCAGGCAGCTGCACACTTTTAAAGCATCTTAACTTGCATACAGCTGCAGATGGCACCCAGAGCATACGTTCACAGGGCAGAACAAATTTCTCCTACTTCCAACAAGAGCATGCTGCATTTCAAAAGTCCCAAGGAATGCCTGAGCTATAGTGTGATACATACTTGTAGCATGCATCAAACTTTCACCCATAAAAGGGTTCATTTTCCATGAAATTACTGTCTCCCTTTGTTCTTGTAAACAGGACAAAAAAAGGCAAAACATGAGCTATAAAAATTAAAGACACATTTTTCTCCTCTGCTTTTAGAGGAGATGGCTTACTGAAAGAAAAGATTGCTTTACTGTGTTCAGGCCAATAGTTTTCCTCTTTGGATTACAGAGGAGGATTATAGCAGCTCATGCTGAGCTAGCACTGCTCCAGCTGGACTTTGATACTAGTTGCCAAGCTGCCTAGTTTAAAGCTAACTCAGGTACAGCTGTACAAACTGCAGTCTGCAATGCAGCAGCAAGTAACTACTTAAACCAAAATCCTTTTTTCTCTACTTACTGAAAAACAGCAGCTGAGAAACTATGGATTTGGTATTCTCTCACATGCAGTAAGATTTGCTCTAAGTATCAAAAAATATGCTTCATGGCTGACAGCCCAAGGAACCAATCAATAAAAGTTCAGGAGGTGCATTTTGCAGTCCAGATGTTCTCAAACTGCACTCCATTTACAACTTACTGGGATGGTTGGTCACATTATGCTGACTTTCCTCACCTTTGCTGTGCCAGTTTGTGTCCAAAAGATGAAAAGTACATCTACAATTCTTAAAGCGTTTCTCCTTAAACATTTTCTTTTGCTACAGTCAGCATAAAAATATCACAGCAAATCAATGAGATAAGAGGTTGTCCTGGAGACAACTTAATGTCAAGTATGAATCAGACTTCAACCTCTGCAGCAGGATGACCTTAATGACAAAAATCCCATGACTTAAAAACGCTATTCCTAACCTGACCTACACACTTATTCAGTGGATAGGACATCAAAACTTGTGCAAAACCAGGAAAGAGTGGAAGATTTTACTTGCTTACTCAAGGAAAAACCTGGTAGGATTTTCTAAGCAAATGGATTGCAACAGTATTACCAGATCTTAATTTATTAAATATGCCTGAAAGCTTTCCTCCAACACTTCAGTTATAAATGATTTTAAAAATGCAAAACTATACCTTGGGGAAAAGACATGAACTAGATTAAACATGCAGTTATCCACACACTGAAACAAATACAAAACTCTCTCAAAATGGACAAAAATCTAAGCTTGGATACAATACTGTCATATACGTAGTAGAGAGGGTACACATATTCTAGCTATTGACATATCCATCTTTTCATTCGGATGTTAAATTAACAATTATTGACTTGAATGCCATTGACACTAAATGCCATGATAGGTGAGAAGGAAAGAAGCAAGGTCCAGCACGTAGATTCAGTGGTTGTTGACACACACCTCTCTCCTGGCTCAAAGCACAAGAATCCTTACAATTCACAGTCCTTTGGAGCAAAGAGAAGAGAATGCTTAGTCTGGTATGAGGAAAGTCATTAGAAATCAAGTACCATGTAGCCTCATTGCCCATATCAGAGAATTGAAAAACGGGTCATGTACCTTAATATATCATTTTTTATTTTCATCTTAGCTTGCAAGTCCTTTCTTTCTCCTTCCCTTCAAAGGCACATCTCATAGGAGCACAAATCTGTAAGCATCCCCAGAGCAGTCTGTGAGGCTGTTTTGCTGCATTTCCCAAAAAGCAGCTTTAATTTTGCCAAGTCAGAAGAATCATCGATCCATCATCTTTGCTACATGTTATAAAGCAGAGGACTAAAGCAAAGTTCAGTGTTTTTCCTTGGAAAAGTGCTCTGCTACTTCAGTCTGCTCCGTCTTCCATTCTCTGAATTGGAGAACTTTTACCCTTAGTTCCATGTCTCTGCTTCAGTTGCAGGGATGCTCGATAGTAGCAGAACTTCCATTACATTCTGGGCTCTTCACCATCCTAAATAATCCAACTCCCTGCTCCTATTAAAACACTGGTATGCACTTGGAATTTTCCTTGAACACCAGCAATTCAACCTCTTGCTCAGTGTTTCACTTCATTTTCAAGTAACTGATTTTAATGGAAGCCACCACATTCTATATGTGTACTCAGTTTCTGGGGTGAACAAGAATTTATTTTCACCTAGATGTTCATGTTTTCGCAGCATGGGTCAACAGCTTCACGCACAGACCGCCTCACCAGCATTTCAGACAGTGTTCTGCTCGCAGATTCCTTTACAGACTTCCTACCAAGTCAGAACTGTTGCTGTGGTTAAATATGGGGTTCAGGTGAAAAGTGGGAAGCAATTTCCTTAGTTCACCATCAGTTTTATTGTCTGAAGGGTTACTGAGATCACAGGCACCGCTGCTTCTGTCCCTCTCTTTCACATGTCTTTCGGCAGCTATATACGGCAAGACAGATTCCTTTATGTATGATAAATGCTACAGTCACTGCCATCTCCTTAGGGAAGGCAAAGAGTGCTGATCACAGCTCAAATGGGTATATAGCTCATACTGAAAATATAACTTCTCCACTGCAAGGCAGACTGATCTGCAGGCAAAACATTCACAGATACAGAACATGTGTTTTGATTAACTGAGTATGCTGCGTTTGATACAATAAAACCATTACTTTGAGTAGGTTTCATCACTTTTGTTGTCTTCAAGGTAATAATTTTATCACCTTATTGCTTTTCTTTTAAACTCCAGCTTGGAAAAAAGAAAATAAGATGCTTGTCTTAAGTAGGATGAAATCTTGGGGGGAAAAAGTCCATTCATCATCACCTGTTCCCCATCTCTTCTAAAACAGAATACTGAAGTGGTTGGGCATTTTACCAAGCTGATAGTTACCTCCAAGTGTGAAAATACAAAAGCAACTGCACAGAGGAACCTGCAAACTTATCTTAGGTCATATCTGACATACTTGTACAAATTATCAGCTATTGACACTGCAGTCAGTTTCCTATTCCACCTCGAGATCTGAAAGTGTTTAAAACCCTAAGTAATTAGTTAGAAGGTAGAAATATTTCTCTTCTATAGACAAGTAAAATAAGGCACAGTGTGTGACAGAAAGGCATGCCACTTCTCCTTTAACTCCTACTTGTGTGTCTGAAACGTACACTTGCTCTCCTTCACTGTTTATTTCCCTCCCTTTCTTCCCTCCAGCAGTTTAGGAAGTTTCTAAACAGCTCTACTCTTCAGGGCACGTTTTGTGTTTGGGTTTTGTTTTCCTTGTTTTTTTGGTCTGTATGGCCCTAAGTTGCTGAGGACAAACACCCCCACAAAATTACATTCAATAAACCAAAGAAATCTTGTTAGACACTTTCAGAAGTGCTGGTAGCATGCAGTAAGTAAAAGTGTGATGTGCAAGGTAGAAGAGGCAGTACAGTTGCAAAAGCTTTTACAGAACTCTGTTCTATTTAGTTCTTATATCAAGTGGACAGCAGTTGATTTAAAATATAAATATTCTCTGTCATATACTTCAAACTTAGGCTCTGAATGCAAACAGTTCCATTATCTGCTTAACAAAGACTAATTATTCAATGAATAATCAAGCTACTGTGCCAGTTCTGAATGCCTATAATGTTACTTGATAATACGGCGTCTTCTGACCTAGACAAGAACTACCTACAGCATATAATTAAAGGTTTCAGATGCATTACGTTCCTCTCCTGCCAAGTGCTGTTCATGCAGTATGCTTTATATACCCAGTGAAACTAATAGAAGGATAGTGTATTTCAGACTGAAGTGCTTTATTAAACCATTTCAACACCACCAGCAGATAGTCCCAAGATGTTCTAGGGAAGAAAAGTCCACTGCCACCTGTTTTTCTGCCAATACCAAATCCTCCATTTTATAATTTAATATTTTGAACACTCTGCATTGCTTTACAGTAGCATAACAATCAAAATAAGTACTTAGTAACATCAGACATTATCTAGAGAGAAAGTTCCTGTCCCACATAGCCCACAATTGGAAGTATGTCTTAAAGTGATTTTTAAAGCCTCTGAAATACACAGGCACCAGGGCATTAGGTCCTCCCTTTCTTGACACTGAGAACTGTCCAAGTCTAATCAATTTGTCTCACGTACCTTAAACCTTATTTGAAAGTATAAAGCAAAAGAAAGTTCACATCTTCACTCAGTCTGTGAAATCTCTCCACCAAGGCAGTCTGTGAAAGTGCTACTTAATGGTGGTTTTATAGATCAGGATGTGGATCATTTCTCACTAGATGATACACTCCCTTCATTTAATCCAGCAAGTATCAGTCAGGTACCAGCTGATGCCAGTCACCTAGGCACTCTGAGAACTGGCTGCACTTCCAAACATGTCAAACAAATAACCAGTTAGTCTTTCTTTGCTAGTTCACTGCATCCAGTGCTTTTGTATTCAGGCCTTGGCAGGCTACCAGCTACTTTGACTGCAGTCCCTGACCCTCAGAAAAGGGAAATCATCTTAGACTGAATTAAGTTCTTCAAACGCAACAAGCCTATCTAATCTTCAGACTGAAACAGTGCATTCAGATTGGATGCAACATTCCCCAGTTTCTTTCCACAGCTCCCAAATTTCAGAAGAGTACAAGGGAGTTGCTGATGAGCATTTTTAATCAAAAAAGAATGTAATTTAAAAAGCCAAACCCACAAAAAACCCCACACACCCTTACAGCTGGACAGTATGTAGCTCTCCATTCAAAGGGTTGTAAGAGTCTCTGAGCTCCTGTTCCTCCAGCTATCAGGGAATCCTTTGCCTAGCACTCCAAGCCTTCCCAGCATTTCAAAGAATATCTTCATTTACACATCAAAACTCCTCTACTTTCTGTCAAGATAAGAAGCCTGTGTACAAGGCTAAAAGCAGCACTTCCGGACAACTGTTAGTCTCTGGTTTAGCTACAACCACATTATTTTACCTGCATAACAATTGCTTATTTTTCTACAGAAGGATAATAGATTCAAGAAGATGGTGTTATTTAAAGATCTTTAGCATCTTTAACTAAATCTAACCTTTTTCTAATGCTCATCTTCAGAGTCACTATGTTGACCTCATCCTGACTTCTAAGATCACAGAAACTCCCTTATCGGTTTTTTCTCTCTCACAAGAAGCAGACTACTAAAGGAATTCTTCCTCATTTTCACACTGGAAAATAATAGCAGGGAGTCAAGTTTAGTGAAGATATCCACAAATCTGAGCATGTCACAGTTACATCCATCACAGATTTATTCTTCAACAAGCTCCTGAATATTTAAATAATATATTTCAGGAAACTTCGATCATCATCATCATGGCTAGGCTCCACGAATGAAGATCCGGGGAGGGCTCTACCCACGCTTTCCACAAGCTCGCTGGTGGCTGAAAAGGTCAATATGAGATAGACAAGATGGAAACTTCGATATAAGTCATACAACACCCTACATGAAAAAAAAAAAAATCCAACCTCTATGCACTAGTTTCTTAAAGTTTTCTGATTTGGGGGCTAAAAGCAAACCTTTAGGGGTTTTCATGCCTTTTTTTCCCCCCCTCCTTTTCAATTGGAAAAAAATTTCCACAGAGCACAAGTCTTTCACAAAGTACTGCAAGATGCAGCTCAGCAGTGATTTTAACAGACCTTACCATTCAGTTTCAGACAGCAGAGCTGTCTGTCCTCAGTGACACCACTACTACAGATATTCAGCTCTAGATCACCAATAGATAGGCCACAGCTGTCAGCAGACTGTAATAGAAGCCATCAAGTATTTCCTTCTCCCAAAATCTACTCAGTACTCCCACTGTCAGCCTAGTTTCACAGTTGTGTACTGAGGGTTGGAGTTCCATTTTAAAATACTTAGGAGATACGCTAATGCACAAAATATCAGTTCAAGAACAGTTCATTCACAGTAAGTCTTAAATTCAGTTTTTCTTGGAAAACTTACAATGAACTTATTGCTTGTTTCAGTACAAGACAAAACCTTCCTAGAAAGCTATCTGCAGTCTTTTAAATTGACTCCTGAAGGAAAAAAAGGCAAAAAAAATCCCAGCGTTGGGTTAAAAACTTGACCATGCTTTTGTTCAAAACAAAACAAAAACTTTAAAGAATGCAGTGAACAAACTCTAGCCACTCTCCTCCCCAAAGCCCAAACTATTCTTAGCAGTCCACAAGCACTTTCATGTCACAGTGGGGCCACTGCAGCACTGTCCTACGTAACAAATATGCATGTAACAATCAAAGTGAGGATCCCTGATCTAAACAGCAAGGAAGGCTGTTTCAGATAAATGACTTGCTTCTGACTCTCCCACTTAGTTTCTGGTTTTATAACCATCTCTTCCAGTTTAAAAAATACAAGCTTTTCCATGTGGCCCCGTGAAAAACAAACAAAGCAGACAATGTAGAGAAGTTAGTTGTCATAGGTATAAAATAAACTGAATTTAAAACTTACTTTTAGAGGTATTCCTATCTTCAGGTAAGAGCTCAGAATATTATACTATAAATATAGCCTAACTGTGGTACTTCTTTAGATAATGAGAAGAAAGTCAGGTTATTA
Organism: Bucco capensis; assembly: GCA_013396975.1. Classification (NCBI taxonomy): domain Eukaryota; kingdom Metazoa; phylum Chordata; class Aves; order Piciformes; family Bucconidae; genus Bucco; species Bucco capensis. Next base: position 18,991 of record VWZO01004967.1, read on the forward strand.
CAATTTCAATTTCAGTAACATAAAATCTGATGACAACAAAAATGTACACATGCTACCATAGGCAACAAGACTTCTCTTCGCCAGTGTTGATCTTTGATACATAGACCAACAGAAGCATCTGGATATACCCAAAATGCACAAGACCTAAATTAACAAAGACTCTTAAAGGCATCACATTTCATCACTTAAAATACCATACTACTGAACAACAAATTTAATATCTGCTACACATTTAAACAGACTATGTTACAAGCTTGTGCAAGGATGCAAAAATGCCAGCAGAGTTTTTCATGACATGTACACAGTATCACCTACATAACTGTTTTTCCTAAGCATCCATCACCATTCACAATGTTCTCATTAAAATGTATTTAGATTGCAAATCTAGTATAGGACTTTTCCTTTATCCATACTTTAACAGCTTACAGCACAATAATGGTCTCAGTCTTTTTTCTTTAAATACTAGCATACCCCAAGTATTGTTTTAAAGATTGAAAATATTCAGACAGCACCCTTTGTGCTTGCTCTCTGTGCTTAATACCCATTTACAGTTCAGAATAAACACTTTAACTGTCATTCTAGTAACAGTTTTACTTACCCAAGAAACTCAAGAGGGGGCCAAATTTCTCTGCATAATGATTTCGCAGTAAGTGGCAACCAGACGGACAGCACAATGCCATATGCTCCCCTTTGCTGAAAGGTGGAAAAGTGAGCAAATAGGAATCAGAAAAAAAAGGAAGGATAGTGGGGAGACAAATATCTCTGCAGCATGCCTGTTAATTCACACACACCCCCCTTTCCTACCTGAAGCCTACACAAACTTCTCTGTTTATTGTACCTGAGGAGCTGAAGTGCAGTGAAACAATGGCAATGATTAGGAGTCAGCCAGTGAACAACTGCTGTCTCCACTACAACCCTTGCTAGGTTATATATAGGGCTGCATTTGTAAGAAAAGCTATTGTACAAGCACAGGGAAAAGAACCAGCATCCCCATTAACAGTGCAGGGATGGGAACACAGCTGTCCTTCCATAGGGTCAGGCTCTCTGGAAGCCAACACTTTTTCCAGCACAGCTCCAAGAGGTTCAGAAGCTGTGCTCACTTTGTAGCCTCTTCTTAATCTCCTTGTGCCCAGAGATAACATGTGTAAAAAACTTTTAAGTAACCTCAGTGCCACCTAATTCTTGCATTTCTTTTTCAGTTGAAGCAGACAGTCTGGCCACATTATAATGTCTCTAAGGAATACCTGCCCTTTTGATGTAGTCCTAAAAAGAACACCTTTCAAAGTTAAACGTATCTATTTAATTATATTACTGCTCCCTGCTTGGGAAGTCCTTCTTAAGATCAAATAGGAGAAAAAA
>VWZO01004967.1:28094-56490 GCA_013396975.1 Bucco capensis
GGGTCGGTGAACGGCGGGCGAATTGGGGGAGGCGGTTTGAAGGGGGCGCGCGCGCGTGCTCGCTCTGCGTCACGTGGGCGCCGTCGACCCAATAGTGGCGGCGAACGGTGAGCGCTGGAGTACTACGGGCTGGGGACGGCGAGTGCGGGAGGGGCGGGGCGTGCTCCCGCCCCCGCGAGGTCACCTGGCGGAGGGCGCCGCCGTGTCGCGATCGCCGACCCCCGCGACAGGGCGGGCAGGTGGGAGCCCCGGCGTGAGGGGCTGCGGGGAGAGGCGAGCGGGGGGCGGGGTTTGGGGAAGGCGGTCCAAGGTGAGAGAGGCCGCTGCAGGCCGGGGGCGGCGGGGTCTGGGGCGGTGGGGCTCGGACCCACGACGACAGCCCAGCCTGTGCGGTTTGTGTCCTCTTCTGTTGGTATAGGCTCCAGCATTACATAACTGCGAGCGGAGAGAGCAGCTGCAAGATAACACGATGCGGATTAGAGATTACGTTGATTCAGCAGATTGTCCTGTGCATGTTTGAGAAGGATTACACGAGCAGAGTTCAGAATACCCTTCTGCTGTGATCTAAGCAGAACAAATTAACTCAATGCAAAATTAAATGCAAAAAAAAAAAAACCTAAAAGGAAACAAAAAAAACCCCTAGGGTTAAGGACATGCTTTAAATAGACAAAATAATTAAAAAAAAAAAAAAGAGGTAGAAATAAAAGTGTTAACAGTTTTCTCCCATATGCTAAACTCCTGTGAAATAGCTGGTGCGGGCAGCAACCAGTTACCAATGTCTGGATGATGTTTAGCTACATTAGCTTCCAGGTGACTAACATGTAAAAGAAAATAGTTAAACTCTTACGATATATATTTTTAGTATCCCAAGTTTTTTTAAGTCATATTGGTTTATTAAATTAAATGTCCACGTGCTAAACTGTCTCCTTGTATGCTAGTTTGTAATAGGGACTTTTTCAGTTCTGAGTTTAGTATTTCAGATGACTGACATTTGAGAGCTGACATGCTGATAGATGCTGTCTGCCACCAAGACCTGAATCAAAAGTAATCACGCAGTGAGAACCCCTAAGTTCAGCTGATCCTTTAGAGAGTTAAGGGATGATACTTGGGAGTAAAAGTGCCATAGAAAAACATCAATAAGCACACAGAATAGTTTTGGGGCGTGTCCAAGCTCAACAGTGGTGGTTTTTTTTTAATGCTAGTGTATTTTAAAATGTATTAATTCCCCTTCCATAAGCACACACAAGCTTGAGACTTCAATCCCTACCTCAAAATTACAAATACTTAGTATGACTAGAGTAGTGACATTTGCAGAAGCCTCAGCTGAAATGTAGCTTTGCCAGCTTCTGTACAAATCTCTCACACAGCAGAACTGAGGTTTCAGAGGGGAATTTGCAGTTGGTTGCAAACTCCTTATGAAATTTTAGGAATGAAAAGTTCTCCCTTAAATTTACCATCTCAAGTTGTGATTTCAACATCATGACAACAGTTGTAACAGCTGTTGCAGTATGTAATTAATCCTAGACATACTACAGTAGATAATATCAAAGTGTAAACCTCAGTTTTTGCTGTAGGCATTTCTAAGATACGAGGAGTCAGTCCTTTTAGTTGCTATTTCAGAAAAGTAATGGAAAGAATTTTGAAAAACTGCATTCAAAAAATTTACTTGTCCATCACAAACCTGCTGAGAGACTTGTCAGCTTGTTGTCATCTGCTTTTGCCTTTGTATTTTTTAAGAGTTTCTTCACATTGTGGCTATCCCATCTTGTAAGAGTCTTACAGTGTGTAAATCTGAGTAACACAGTGTCCTTAGGCAAATTTCTTGTAATCTCTCACCTTGAATTCTTCCTTATTGAGCTCTCCATTTGTTTCAGGCAGTTTGATGAATTTTTTTCTGAAGCCTGATGATTTTCTCTGCTAAGATCAGTTACAAGCTTTCTGTGATAAGGGTTTTAGAATGTATCACCTAGAAAAGAAAATGAACAGACTCCTTTTCACGATACTTCAGGACAGTTTCTGGCTCTTGGAGAAAATGAGGCATAGACTACTAACTGCTTGATAGATATCAAGGACAGATCTCAGAAGAAAAATTGATGTTTAATTAGCCAACTATGCAGATAGTGCAATTTTAAAAAAAAATCTTTCCCATCACTGTTTTCACAACACAAATATTTGAGCTCAGTATTGGGGTAGAACGAGTTTTTACCTCTTTTGGACATGAAAAAAGTATACACAATGCAGTAAAATCCCAGTCTTGAAGACAACCATAAGGCGCAACTTAATCTAAATGAATAAACAATGTGTATTTGAAATAGCCATGTGACTGAAATCATCTTCTGTCATTTGGAGGAAGGTTTAGATAGAGATTAATTTTAAGAATGTTTGAATAGCAGAGAACCATAAAACAAAACCCAAATCATTATTCCATGCTTTGTTTTTATCTGCCTGTGCTCAGTAACACTTCCAGTTATCTTTTGGGGATACTGCATCTCATGGATGCTTAGAATAGTTAGCCATTAAAAGTGCACAAAAATAAGCAGCAATAAGGATGCTGTTTTAAGCTACAACTCTGAATGCTGTCAGCAACATGTCTTTAGTCAAACTGTGGTATTTACCAGAACTTAAAGAACAGAATTATGCATACACACATTCTTCTTGGCTTGCACAGGAAGTTTCACACCCTTCCTTCACCAACCCATTGTCTTGAACATGCAGGCAGCAGTGTTTGAAAATAAACAATTAGCATTCCCACAGCATTCTTCAAACTGTCTTGTTCTCTGCAGTCAGCTTATAAACAATTTGTAGTATGTGTAACTATTAGTCCTAGTCCAAACAGCTGATGAGATGCATAGCACATCCATTTTACACACTTGATGGAGTAGAAAACTGCCAGCTTCCTCTAAGGAACTTTCTGCTGGATCACTGGATTTATGTATCTCCTGCAAAGTTCAACTAATACCAGTAGCAGCACCAGAGATTCAATGAGATGCATACTGACAGTAAGATGAAGGAAAGGAGATGTGAGATCTCCTTTTTGCAGTGCCAAAATCAAGTTATTTTGTCCATTCAAGGGCCCATATCCTAATTAAATCTGGTAAAGGAGCTAGGCTGAAATTTAGGTTATAGATTCTATTTATATTTTCTGTTATGAGAGCTACTGGATATTACACAGTTTTGTGGAACATTCTGAGAAAAGGGAAAGTAAATTAAAAAGGACTGCTTGCTCCAATAAAATACAAATTTAAATCAGGTTTTTGACTGCTGCCTATATTTTTATGATGCAATTCATATTTGCTACATTATGTGAACATTTTGAATTCAGCAATAAATTCTAATAGTGTTAACCCTAGAAAAATGTGCAAGTGATTCTGTAAGCATAACAAGGTATTACCCTTTTCTGTACTTGGCCTCTGTATGCATGCTTGTCTTTGTTGTAACCTTACCCACATTGCACTACATGTAAAATTTGACACCTTTTTAACAGCACGTGTAGAATCCAGACCTTGACCACTAAGAATAACTCTCTCAGGATGACTGATTTTAATTCTGCAGTGAATCACATTGGTTTCTTTCTTTGTGCCACATGCTATGTTAATTCCTCTTGGTTGTATACACAAAGTGAGCAGAGTTGACTATCTGTGGGACAGCCTTTGGGTGGGGACCTGGCTCTTACAGCCCAGGGAACAGGGAACTGCCATTTCAGATTTTCTTCTATGGACAGGATACTTACAAAGAAGCCATCTGAGGTCCCAGGTAAACCAAACTGCTTATGCAGTAAGTACAAATGCATTATACCTTTTGAAATGGGCTTCATATCCTGTAGGAAGTTGCTTTTCTTTTACTAAAAGCTGAAATACAGGCTATGATTTATGTTAAAGTTTGTGATTTATTGTATTTGATCAATGGGAAACAAAACTTTCTTCCATTATAGGACAGTTTGCTTAAACATTCAGTTTGAAAAAGAGAGGAAATGTTAAAAATAAGATGTATCACAATAGGTTTGTTAAGTAACCTATTTGGCACAGTAAACCTTGACTCTCTTACAAGAAAAGAGAATATAGCAATATTAGATGGTTATAGTGTTGGCATGTCTACAGAATAAGTCTTTTTTATAGCAGTGTCAAGTGCAGACTGGTTTCTGTCCAACCAGAGAGTTTCTATTCCATTATTTTAGAAATAATGGTACAAGTCTTGATTTTGCTGAGTTCTACCAAATTAATGGCTTGTATTACTAATGTCACCTGACATCGAGACATGGGAAGCACTTCAGTGAAACACACACAGTCTCTTTGAGAAATTACAAATTGGGATGTTCTTGTTTGTGAAAGGCAAGAATTCTACCACCAAGATCTTAACCTCACTAAATAATTAGCAGGGTGAGGAGTGGCTCAGTTGTATGCACTGCCCAATTTCATTAGCTACCTAGAGAAAATAATTTAGATTGCTTAAAAGCATCAGGTATTACAATTCTGAATAAGCACAGCAGTTTGTGCAAAGTATTCATTGTTTAAACATGCTTTAGTGGGAATTTGGTTTTACTCTGTAGTACTGTCCTTGACAGCAGACATGAATGTTTGCCATTAACTGCAAATCAATGGAATTTACATAGAATATAATAGTATATGACTGCCAAAGTACAAAAAATGTCTTGGCAGCAACACTGAAAGATGCATTCCAACAACTATTTTTTCAGGGAAGAAAGTCACTGGGATTAAAACTGCATGGTAAATGTCCCTGTTTGTCTTTAGGTGCCGTTCTAGAAGAATAGCCTGTGACCAAGAACAAAAATTGTTGTCGGAATTTTAATATGCGAACAGGTAATTTTTCCCAAGTCTTTACTTGGATGTGTATACATATATCAGTAGAATTCACTAAAATGGCAATGATTTTGACAGCTACCATGGTGATTGTCACAACTGCTCCACAGGGCTGTCATCACCACCTAGTCAGCAAACTAGAGCTCAGCAGTCAGTGGTACAACTTCTCTAAGGAGAGGTCTGCTTTGATCTGTCCAAATATTTCACAGTTTGTGACTGATTAGCATACAGTCCAAAGTTGTTTATATGGGAGGAAGCATGCATGCATCAGCCCCTTTATCTTCTGTCAACATGTTCCACTCCTACCCCTTCCATTTTTTGTTTTAGCAGACTTCAGGATTACACTGTCTATAGGATTTTAGCCTCTGGACTATGCAGTACAGCTGAGTCAACATGTGGATTTATTAAGGCTGGCTTGGTTCTTTGGGGGTTAAGGTGGTGTTGAACCTTTATTTGTTTTTCTTTTTAATAGACAGGACAGTCAGGTTACAAAAGCTTAAATGCAAACGGTCAAGATAGTTTAGAGATAGGTTTTCATGCATGTCCTCAGAAAGAACTGAGAATCAGTGTATTTAGAGACTGCTCTTACCTCTGCCAGTTTGAAGTAGTCACAGTCTAGTGTTTGAACAATCTTGCTTTATTCCTTTTCACTTCTCCCACCAAAACCTAACTTTTTTTTGAAAAGTAACTTCTGTGTTCTACTTCTCTTTATTTATTCTCCTACACAGAAAGATAGATCAAAATACATATATATATATAAAATGTAGAGTTTCTACAGTTGTATTAATTGAAAACTTAAATATTTGGGGTTTTTTAATTGCCAATCATCACTTTACTTGTTAAACTTTTCTATCTTGATGACTGTAGTGTGAATGTAGTATACATTTGACTTTCAAAGCATACAGTTTGCATTTACAGATTCAAATACTGTGTTGATTTACCTCATGAAAAATCATAATACATTCACCAATGCTAATGTAATTGGGTTTTGGCTTGTATTGAACCCCTTCTGATGCTCCAGTATACCCTTTTAATCACTGACTATGTATTTAAAGGGATAAACTGTTGCTTTCCTACTTTCCTGTCTATAAATATGGAGAAGTAGCTTTCAGATTTCATCCGAACTGTTGCATTTCAGTGAAGTGGGCACAGAGTACATGAATATATATTTTTTATTCTAGCAAAACCCACTACTACTGGTGATTAATAGTATTTTTTTAAGTGTTAGAGCATCCTGATTTTTCTTTTCTTCTCTTTCACTATTCTGCCATACAGTTTATACTGTATTACTGTATAAATAAAGTCATACTAGTATATTTTCAGTAAGTAGTAGCAAAGTATTAATACACAAAACAGAACTAATGAAAACACAACTGGATGGAAAATGGGGCACCTGATCTACACAGAGTTTCTTCAAATATGTCATTACTGATAAAATTAGGGTTACCATTTTTCCCTTAGCAATGGAAAGAAGTCTAGCTCTAGAAAGAAACAGCCTATAAAGAAATTTTCTGTAATTACAATCAAAAGGGTTTTGAAGGTTTCCTAGGCACTTTTTGTTCTCTCTCTCCACCTCTCTCACTTTTCTCTAATAGGCCTAAGACAGAGTGCCTGAGGTATTTTGCCAGAAGAAAAATGTCGAGCTGAGCTGAAGAGCTGGCCTTTAATACACAGATCACACCATACAGGGAAAGAATCATTCTCCCAAATATTCTGAGACCTGAATGACTTGAGGCATTTAATTTTCTTCAGTACTCTACCAGTATGCCAGTGTGAGGCAGGCCTATTTCTGCATAAAGATGAAGAAAAGAAATAGAACCATAAGGCAAGATTTTAAGGAGATTAACAAGTTCTCATTAATTCTCATGAGAATTTTTGGAAGACTTTCCATGAGCTGTCTAAAGGGATTTTTCTGTGGGGCCTACCTTCTATCATCTCACTTTTCCATCTGGTAGAATTTCAACACCACTAAACTCCCTCAGATGCTTAATAGAGTTGAGAACAGGTCAAAGTTGAGAGTTTGTTTTTTCTCTCTTGATTCTTATAATGGTATAGATACCTTGATACATTGTTCATGTATTCAGTATCCTCTCTTCATTTAAGGACCAATGTAGCCTTCAGTTTTATTGCACTGCCACAAAAGTTCCATTGTTGTATTTGAATACAGTAAAATAAAGTAATTTGTAGTTCTTGTTTAAAAACCTGCTTGTTTCTCTTGGTTTTTGTTACCACTTTATTCCTATTGCAATTATACTGTTACACATGTAAACTAATTTTAGAAGTCTTTTAATAGTGAACTTGCAGTAAATGAACTGCCAGTAGACAAGCACAGGAATCTTCGGAGTTAAACTTCTAACAGGGTAGGGTAGAACACGCAGTTCTGTTATGCTGCATCCTGAGCCCATGCAACAAGGTCAAACATGAACAATCTTTCTAGGCTCACCTCTCCCTCCCTAATTTATCTGCATATATGCAAAAAGGTCCAGTTACTATTTGGATGCTAGTACTCTGATAACATGAGCGTGAAACTGAATTCCTGTTGCGCTCTGTGGCATTACTGCCTTCGTCTTAAACTAAGGCCTTTGCTCATGCTCCTGTGTCCCTGTGCCATCACAGAAATGGAAGAAGGTATGAAAAGATGAGTGGAATTGCTAGAGATGGTCTAGAGGACAGCAGGATGCAGAGTGTTTCTGTTGCACAGGGTTAGAAGTAGCTTTTCTGCTACTGTAGGTAAAATTAGGTTTGTTTCATATACGAAGCTGCAGAAAGTGTCCCTCTAGAGTAGAATGTCTTATTGCCACACTTCTCCCTTTTTTTCTGCAGGAACAAAGGGGAACCCTTTTTCCTGAAGAAAATTAAAATCTTGCTTCCTCTGAAACAACACTCTGTATAGAACATGTTTTCTATACAGAAATAGTGAGACAGTAGAATTCTTATTTTCAGAACTTCTGGAAGAAATAATAGGAAGACCAACACCTGAAGTGTGAAGTAACACATGATCCTCACACTTGTGATGTCAGAAGACTGCTCTATTTTTCTTTCAATTGAGATATTGTGGTTTCATAAAATTGAAGAAATACATAAATATATATGTGTGAATATAGACAATGAGTCACAGATGCATTAAATATGTCAAAACTGTGCAGTCCCAACTGCCAGATTTACACGACTTTCAAAGAGAGTGAAATGGAACAGTCAGATATTCTTCTTAAGCATAAAATGGACAACTGCTGCTCCAAGCACCAACATTAGTATCCTGTATTTGGGGCTTTAAAATGCCTAATTGTGTTTAACATACAATTCATAAGAAGGCTACTGCATTGGGAAAAAGCCTTTTTGAGGCCTTCAGAAATTACAGTGTAACACGCAGTCTTCTACATAACTGACACTTCATAGGCTGGCTCCTCCACTAGTTGTTAAAAACGGGGGTGGGAGAACCTGGTGGTGTCCAACTGCACTATGATTCAGCTCTTAATATAGCCTGAAACAGTCTAAGAATGTCATGGCCCACACCTGAGACTGTTCTGGGTTTATCTGTACTGACTGATTTTCTCAGAGAAGCTAGTTAAAGACAGTTTGTGTCTCTGGAAACAGGACAAATCAGACTTCACCATGTGAATCATTTTACTCAGTATGGTTTGTGGTCATGAAAGGCAAATGAAGTTATGGAGAATTAAAAAGTTCATCTCAAGATGATGCAAAAGAAATTTTGCATTTTTAAAATTTTGATGCTTCATGTCTGATATGGTGATCAATTTGTGATCTTGCTGCATGTTTTCAAATGAAACAATTCTGCAAGATAGATGCAATAAGCCATGCAAGATAGTTAGTGCTCTATGCTGATGGCCTGGAAGGCAAGACTAATAACTTATTTGTTCATAATGTGGTTTTTTTTGTGTATTGTGGTTTGTTTTGGTGCTTTTTGTTGTTTCAGTTTGTTTGGGGCTTGGGGGATTTTTGTTTGGTTGGGTTTTGGTTTTGTTTTTTAAGGAAGCCACTCCCACTTCCCCAAAGTATAATTAAGATCTTCTTTTATTGATAAAACTACAGATGTCTCTATTATTCTCTGTGTTTTGGTCTTACTTTTAAGATCATGAAGAACTCTGTGGCACCAGTTATGGATCTTTTTGTCTAAATGGAGGGATTTGTTATATGATTCCTACTGTATCCAGTCCATTCTGCAGGTCAGTGAAACTAAAGTTTGTGTGTTTTAAGTATTGGACAGTAGCTGTCTAAAGACTATTTTCCCATTTAGTTTCTTTAAGAAATTACTGTTGAAACATTAAATGAAAAACATACCTATTACCTATGGCTGTTCCAAATTCATTATTTCATGCTCAGAGTAGTTATCTAACTTGCAGAGATAGGACAATATGAGAAAAATAAGCATGTATACTTGGTGTATACTTGTTTGACAGGTACAACAGTACTCAGTTACATATGCATGCAGGATGGTATCTATATTTAGAGCCACATTTCCTCCCCTCATTACAATACAGAAAGGAACAAAGCATCCTTTGCCTCATCAAGTAGACTGTAGAAAAGGCATTCAAAAAAGCAAAGTACATTTCCAGTTTTTCTTCCAGATGAACTATATTGCAAAGATTCTTATAACATAAAATGGCCTGAACTGAACAAAATGAGAAGGTGCAAAAAGGAATATAATCTCTTAAAGGGAAAAAAGAATGTAATTCAAGGCTTACCATATTCTCTCCATCTCACTGAAATACTCAGAGAGAAGTTTTTTGGTGACAGCCATTCTTCTCTCTGAAGCCCATGTAGCACACTGGAAAAGAAGCACTTCCTGTTTTTTCATATGGATACATTTCCTGCATAAATACAGCCCTATCCTTTTATTTTCTCATTTACCAACATAAAAAAACCACTAAATTAAATTCTAAGTTTTCATGGTTTGGCATTTACTAATTCTGAGTTATCAATCATCAAAGTAAATTATGGTTAATTTAATGGTTTTGCTTAACATGGTAACAGGCATTCAGACATATTACATACACTTAAGCATACTATCTTTTTGTCTTCTGAGGCACCTTCTGCTTCCTTTTCAGTCTTGAGCTATAACTAATGACAACTGGATAAAAGCTGGAGAAGGAAATAAAATCTTTTCTAAGATGCCTAATTAAAGTTTTTCTTTCCTTTTTTTGTGGAACAGTTCAATTTAAACATTTAAACTCAAGCATGTCAATTCATATAGTACATGAGAAGAGGCAATTTTGTGGTAAATTGCTCACTGAAAAAATAGACATAGCCTATCACTGTCATTGAGCATGTTGTCCAGTGCCATACAGGGAATCAGATCAAGCTCGAATGTGCTGTATGATGAGGACTTATTCTAACTGCTAAGCCTTGCAAGCTTACAGGATGTAAAATGAATACTACACACACAAAAACATGTTAAAATATTCATGTTTTTTTCTTCCAGAAGGAATCCTGTATTACTGAGATTTAAATACTTAAATGAAAAAAGAGTAGTTAGACAAAAAAGCATCAAAAGCACCCTCTCAACTACTGCTAGACTATGTAATGAGGAAGGTGTATTTGATGCATCAGATACACTAGGGATGCTATCAGAGAGTCGTGGTCAATGGCTCCTTGTCCAGGTGGAGAGCAGTGACGAGTGGTGTCCCTCAGGGCTCTGTCTTGGGACCTGTGCTCTTCAACATCTTCATTAACAACCTGGACATAGATATTAAATGCACCCTCAGCAAGTGTGCGGATGACACGAAGCTGAGTGCTGTGGTTGATATGCCAGAAGGGCAGGATGCCATCCAGAGGGATCTGGATAAACTTGAAGAGTGGGCCCAATAAATAAAATGAAGTTTAATAAGTCAAAATGCAAGGTTCTGCACTTGGGTAGGAGTAACCCTAGACATGAGTACAGACTGGGTGAAGAGCTCCTTGTAAGCAGCAGTGCAGAGAAGGACTTGGGGGTCATAACAGATGAAAAGCTGGAGATGAGCCAGCAATGTATATTCGCAGCCCAGAAGGCCAACAGCATCCTGGGCTGCATCAGGAGAGGCATGAGCAGCAGATCTAGGGAGGTGATTCTGCCTCTCTACTCTGTGCTTGTGAGGCCCCATCTGGAGTACTGCATCCAGTTCTGGGCTCCTCAGCATAAAAAAGATGTGGAGCTGTTGGAGCGAGTCCAGAGGAGGCCACAAAGATGATTAAAGGACTGGAAATTATTATTCGGGTACTAGAGGATTGTATAATCTGCTGAAGCAGAAAAGTAACATCTTAAGAGCATTTCTCTTCTACTTAGGCAATCTTACTGCATTTAAATTATCAATTATTTTTTTTTCTGTATCTAGTGGTTGATTATGAAGTTACATGAGTTTAAATAGCAGCATTCTGTTTAAGCATGTCCTCATTCTAAGCATGTTCCTTAATCAGTCAGAGGGCTAATTATAGATGAGAAAGGTTTTGTTTACACACAGATATCTTAGTAATCAGCAGTGATGTGAATAGAAACAACAGAAAAAAATGCATCACTATTCAGCAGAATTCAGAAAAATATTTGGTGCTTTGGAACTTCAAGACTGGCATCATCACACAGTTGCACAAAGTTTCTTTGATGCATGTTTCTGCCAAATGCCATGAACCAAAGACAGTATAGCATTGACTACAAGGGGGAAATGAAGCAATAACAGATTAACTGTAAAAATGCCTTAAAACACATTTGCTATACTTATTGACACAAATGTGTTGTGTTAAACATAGTCCAGATTACTTGATGCAACATCATTGGAAGTAATTTCACAATGTAACTAGGAAAACTGCATCATTCCTTAGAAAATGTGTCTTTTGTGGCATGCTAACGAATCAAGAGCCACTATTTACTTCTGGAATTTCAGTTATTTTTACAATTCAAAAATGTGCACAGGTATATAGATATACAGGGTAGACATTTAATAGAGACAAAACATTAGTTGGCCCCCTCCCCTGTGCAACATAAGTAGATTTTAAGTACAGCTGATGCCTGTTAAAACATGAAGCTGCTCAGCTGCCATCTTCCCCCATTCCTTTCCTAACAATGAGTTAATGTTCTCAGCAGCAAAAGGCGCACCTGCCACCATAAACAAGATGAGCTTCAAACCCAGGAATGCTCAAATGTTCTAAATAAACATACAGCAGAATGGAGAAGGATGGGAAAGTGGCTGCCTCAGGTGTATCATAAAACACAAAGCTGAAAGCTGTTTGCCTCAGCACCCAATGTGCAGCTGTCCCATAATCATTAATTAATGCAGTGCAGAATTAAGTGAAGATTTTGCTGTCTGAGGGAAGCCTCTGTTACTTCCACTTTGTCTGAGCAGATTTCTGAGAGCCTTCTTTCTGTATTTCAGACAAAATACAGATGGTACAAGACAACACAAACACAGCTTCTCTTTTGAGGGCAGTACAGACAGAAGTTAATAGTGAATGTTTTCGTTTTGAGGAAGGGATCATATTCTTCAAAGGGCAGCACCTTCAGGATAAGTACTGCAAGGGACAGAGGCAGACCTTGGAAATCTCCCTGAAATTCCTTTGTATGGTTAAAGGATATCTCTACTTTCCCCTTCCTTTGCTTCTATTCTAATTCACTCTCTCCCCCACCTTTCCAATACTAATCCAATAAATCCTGTGCTAGTTCCTTCTCTCACTCTCTCGTGTGGCACTTCCTCTGTGATGGGTCCTTCATTCTCCTTTTCACATGCCCTCACAAGTTATATACTTGCTGTGTGGTAAGTCTTCAAAGTGTACGCACTGCATGTTGCCAGTGAAGGGCTTCCCCACTCAGGTGGTCTTCTCCCTTTTCTCTTCCTCCAAAACTTTACTTTTGCGTATCCCAGGCTCTTCTAAAAACAGTGTATATATATTAGTGATCAGAATTAATATCACTGCCAGATGATGGTAAAGCTTGCCATATAAACACATAACTAAAGGAGTTCTAGGGAAACAGCCCGTTCTTTCAGCTTCTGTCCTTTTTCTCTTGAAGACTTCAAGACAGCATCCGGTTCTGTTTTCCATTTAGTAGAAAGTGGCTACAATCTCAGTGACCTTTTTGCTACACTGTCATCACCTTACCAATTTATTTTCCACGGTCTTTCACAGAACATGAGTATGGCTTCTGTGCATTGTTCATGCCAACTCACTATCACAACAGTTGTCTAACCCTAGCCTTTACCTAATCTTACATGCAACTCTCTTCAGCTAGAAGGACTGTCTTTTCTTCCTTCTGCTTCATTTTTCTCTTTAAGCTACTGACTTACTCCTGTATGCTAATTCTCTAGAAATTGTCTGTGAGGCTTAATTTGATGCCAAAACCTATTTATTTTTCCTTCTTGTATCATTTTAGCCTTGCATTATCCTCTGGTTTTCATTGGTATTCAAGAATACTTCTATGAATTTTCTATTCCATTTTCTATCCCTGTTATTCTCTTCAGCTCTCTAAAGCATTTCTCTCTCACTTGCTAGAGAACAATGTCCCACTCAAACTACACTTTTATTCTTAAAAGTATTCTACAGTATTTCAGAACTAGGCCACTGAAATGCCACTATACTTACAGTAAATATCTGGAACATTATCTCAAGCAATCAGAGCAGTCTGCCTACCCTTCCTTCTCCCAGCAGTCAAACACAGGAACTTCAAAAAGTCTCATATTGTCCTTGGCAAATGGTGGCTGCTTCATCAGCTTCACAGCTTTAATATATGATGATAATTAAATCTTTTTTTTCCTAGTGTCTACATCTTCCATTTTATTTCCAAAGGCAAAGAATTAAAATAGATGGCAGTAATTCTTTGTGCAATACTTCAGATCAGTACTACTGAAATAGTGGTCCATAATCTGTGGACAGCAGTGCTGGGAGTCACATCAAGCATGGATATTTGTATCCTCACAGTGATCCATTTCTCTTATTTAGATATGCTAGACATCTTTCTTTTTTGGCAGTTCCTCCCCACTCCGCCTTCTTACCCCTTATCTGAAATTATACCTTGCAGCTGCCAATGGCAGTTGAGAACTTTGAGTATGTTACAGAGTTCAGCCCATTTTTCTCAGCTGGAGCCTGAAATTGCTGATGTAACAGATTATTATGACTTCAGTTCCAGAAATAGCAAGAAGGAGCAAGATCTTTAGCAATACAAATAGAAGCAAATTTCCATACATAAATCATACATGCAGAATGCAGATATTGAATTAAGTGCTGTTTCCTGTAACGCAATAAATTCCTTAAGAAAACTTAACAGAATATTATACAAAATATAAGACAAATGAAGATTAGTTTAGCTTCAACCTGGTTCTGACTCAATATGAATTACTAAGCCATTCATTGTATTTATTTTTAATAAAATACCATAGCATTTTACAATGGTAAAATACCATCTTGATTTTAATCCTTCCTTCAGAAGTTTTCAGAAGCTCAATAGATAAAATATGCATAGCAGAGAAGACTTTTAGCTAGGTCTCTCCAACACAGGGTCATTTGCCAAGCATGTAAGATGTTCTAGCATAAATTATGACACTGGATAAACTAGTTATACAATTTAGGGTGTACTGTGTCTCAATGAATTACCATTTTCATCTATTTAGCTGACAGTACTAGCTCTTCAACAAAGAAAGGTAGAAAGTTAACTGTATTAAGAAAGATACAGTTTAATATACAAAAGCAGTGTGGATTAGAATGTAAACTTGATGCCAAACATCCCCAACTCCCTTTGTTCCAGAAATATGAGGTGAGTGGACATTCCATAAGAAAACTTGCTGAGAAGCAAATATAAACTTTGATTTATGCCATAACAAGTTCTCTCCCCACTTAAGACCAAAAGAAGCCTTTATGCTTTTCATACTAGAGGACAAGTTATCATCTAATCTGAACCAAAGTTGGTTTCCCAGGTGTATTGAGAATTACACAGGAGCCCGTTGTGAGGAAGTTTTGCTGCCCAGCATCAAGACCCAGACAAAAGGTGACCTGTTTGCAGCTTTCTTGGCTTCACTACTTCTTCTAGGACTTCTTGTAATTGGAGCATTCTACTTCCTTTGCAGGTAAAAGTGCTTCAGAGTGCTGAAGCTATTTAATCAAGTAGAAATTTCTTCTGATAATCATGTACTAATTATCTGGATGTTAAAATATGCAATGAATTACCCATAAGGTTTGTATGGTTATTCAGCATAATTAACGTGGATGTCTCAACTTGTTGCTTGTAATACTCAACTTCTGGGCTTGTAGTTTTCTCAATGCCTTTTTTTAAGTTATTATAGTTGGTTTGTAAAAAATACATGTAGTACACCGATTTCTGAGAGGTTTTCCAGTCTACCTAGAGATAGTGCTAACATTTGAAACACTACTCAACCCTCATGTTCCCCTAAGATTGAGAAGTAGAATGAAACTACTGAAGTGCTTAGTGATCAGAAACTGTTCCACTGCATTGAATTGGCAGCTAAGACAACTGGTGCCATTAGCTCCAAGTTCCTTTACAGTTCCTGGTTTAAAATGGAAAACTAAGGGAAGAATCATATTTAAGAATAATCTCAGGTAGATATTTATTAAACTAACTAACATCTAGAACAAAGCAGAGGGCTAACTCATTTATCCAGGATGATCCACATTTGAGTAGCATAAAAATGTCAGTGCTAGAGAGCAAGTGCTGCAGGTTAGGTTTTGGTAGCCTTTTAGCTTTTAGGACTTTGAATGTAAGCAGATACTGGCATTAAGTCAACTATTTGATGCTACACATATATCAGTACAGTGTATCAGTACACTTACACCAAACCCAAACAAACTTACTGTCTTCAACTACTCTCTGTATTTGTGTACACAAGTTAACCTCCTATGTCTCCTCTTGTTTTTAGAGTATAGCACTTTTTACAAGAGCTTTTGTCCTATGTTGTCCTATACTGTTACTAGCTCCTGTAATTCTTAGCCAACATAGACTTGCAGCCTTTTCCTCTTTCTCCTATGCTGTATGTCTCCTTGGTTATGATAACCTACAGTTCTTGCAATTCTGTTCTTTGCTCTCCCATAATCACATTGCCAAATCAACCTCTCTGAGCAGTGCCTTTCAGTGAGTGACCTTTGGAATAGCTGGTCTAGTTCTACTTCAGCTTCTGTCATGGAAACCCACTGAATACCAGTTTTCCCCATAACTGAATATATTTAGAAGAAAAAGAGAACATTCGATATAACAGTGTTTATATCAAGAAAAACTTGTTGCAGAGGATACCCTCCACTTTAGTAATTTTAGTTAAATGAGTCCTGTCTTACCAGTGGAATGCCACAGCAGCTGTTTGCTAAAAACATTAGCAGATTACTATCAAGTTATTAAAATACAGCTTTAACTAACTAAACAAGAATTCATTCAAGTCTCATATTGGTACAAAAAGTATTTCTTTAGAAGTAAAGCTTGTCTCTGAGAAAAAAAGTCTTCAGCAAATAATGTGTTAAACAATCCCCTTACTCTTGCATACAGTAAAATTAGGGTAAGGCTGAAGACACAACCTACTAAGTTTTATGGTCAAAGAGCCTTGCATTGCGAAGTACAGAAGCTTGGAATAACAACAGGTCTGTGCAAGTCTTTTATTAGACAGTTGTAAAATGAAACTCAAATACTCAGTTTCTTTATAGGAAATCAGTTTACTCAAGTTTACATAATTGGCAGAACAAGGAATAGGGCCTCTTTGTTGGAAAAAATCACAATGGCAGCAACTCAGTCTTAACATAGTTGCCCTTGAACCTATATGACATACCACACTAGGTCGGAAAATCTCTTAAAATCATGATCAACTTCTTTAAGATAAAGAAAAGAACATAACTGGCTAAAAATTGTCTTGTCATACCTTTATACTTCAGAGGCTGATACATGGTATCAGGGGCTGATGTAGCACAATCATCTGGTGGAGAACTTGCCTATAAAAGAAGCACTTTACACATAAAAGTCCTTATCTCTTGACTTAAGTGACCAATATATGAGGAGTCTCAAGTGGATACTTTCATTTACTCCCCTTTTCAGCTGTATAAACAAGGATTATTGCTAGCAGCTGTGATTATCATTTATTTTCTAAAATTTGATCTGCCACTTACATCATAATATTCTGGTAGAACTAGGGCTTGTTAAGGGTTATTAGAGAGTTTGTGTCATCCTTGACCTGTCCTCCTGACAGGATATATTAAATTTAAAATGTTAAGAGAAACATTGTGCTATCAAGTTTCCACTACTAACAAATGTTTGATCCAAAATCAGAAAGCAGGGACATTTTCCTCCCCTATTGTGTGTTAGTAAGCACTTCTTTGGCTCCTTCAGCAAAGGATTCTAGTGCAGCTTTAGCATAAACAGTAATGTAATCTGGAGGGATGCTGAAGTGGAGATACTAATTGCACTTTATGATACAGAAACTGAATCCCTAAAATTATGCATAAAATATTTTAGAATTTAGAAAATCAGTGCTCTCTTTTTCTGTCCCTGTCATCACTTGTAGTCCCTTCCTTGCCAAGTTTTCCTCCTCTAAGGCTGGTTGGGGCAGATTTCAGTACCAGGCTTATGCAAGCACATTTACAAACCAATCCATTCGGCATACAAGGGTGGACAGAAAGGATTTCATTGCTCTGCATATAACACCAAAACATAAGGAATGGTGAAAGGAACCCAGAGAAGAAAAAAGGCCACACAGGAAAAGCTCTGAGTGAACAGTGGGAAATAAGTCTCCCTTTACATTTAACTGAGTCATCACATTTTTATCAGCTGAGGATTTATTTTTTCCAATCTGGCAACAATCTGCTGTTAAGCTGATTTCATGCTGTATTTGAGTATTTACTAGGATTCATCAAGATGGTATGGTTTGGGAAAGCAAACCCACAGGAAGGAGGAGAATCAAAGACCATTACAAAACAGACAGCCTTTGAAATGGCTAGTGGGTTAGCATGATGGAAAGTAGAACAAAATAAAAAATGGGGAAAGGAACTGAAGGTCTGAGTGAAAAGAACAGCAGAGAATGGATGGAAGAAAGACTGGTGATGAAAAAAAGCATCTTAAAACTGGAAAAGATAAGTAGTAATCTAGGGTTAAACCTCCCACTATTGCTGGAACCTGCTGAAGGAAAGGCAGTAGAGCTGTCTTAGTGAAACTCAGGCTGATAAAATATAATTATTTAGGTAGAAAAGTGAGTAGCTTTAATTTAGTTTCTGAAAAAATTATAAGGAATATTGTTGCAAAGCAAGACTATGCTTTTATGTCTCCTCACAGATGGGCCTTGTACAACAATCTTGTATCATGTTGAATTCCTATGAACAATACTGTCCACACCCAAAATCAATGTGATAACCAGTTCAGTACCCTAGCTTCCCATGGTACTTCAGTTTTCTCCTGGAATGTTTTGTTTCATACCAATAAATGTAGCTTCCCTGTCAAAGGGGTAATCCTGATTTTTAAAGAGCACACAGTTCTGTTTGCTACGTTCCTATAAAAGCCTCAGCACATAAAACCTGTGCTATTTCTAACTGCTGGAACTCACCAGAAGAGATGGCATTATGCCAACAATTGTATTTTAACAAAGATCATCAAATATTTACATTGTGAAGGTAAAACTTATCCATATATATTTTTTAAATAAGAACTGCTTTTATGAGAGTGATTTACTATTTAAGGCTGAATAAAATGTCTTGGAGTAGGCTTTTATGTAGCTTTAGGCCCAAAAGCTGCATAACCTTTTAAGAGAGCAGAGTGTATGGAGGTAGAGCAAATCCAGATCTTGCTGCTTTCTATCTTGAAACAAACACACCCCCACCCCACCAACAAAGGGGACTGATAAAGCCTAGCATTTGGACCTGGGAAAACCAGGAGAGATTGCAAAAATCCTTACTATTACATTGTTACTGAGGCAACAAATGGCATATTTTGCTACAAGCAATCTACCTGTCAGTAGAGGTCCATCTGGCCTGCTTTCTTTCTCCAGAAACATATTGCGCAAGGGTTACTGGAAGAGTAAGAAAGGTGGCTGGTTAGTATAGATTCCATATAACCCAGCTTTTATTTAAATGCAATATAGATGCTTGAATGCCACAAACACAACTTAAAGCAGTAGAGAATATCCTAAAGAAAAGCAAAATAAAATTGTAATTAATTTGTGTACTTTATTACAAGTCTGTGTTGAAATGCCAGATTACCTGCAAGGTAAGAGTATGCTGATGAACAGGAACTCAGCCAGCCAACACAACAGGGTCTAGGAATAAAGCCATTGAACCTGGCCAAGACAACAGACTTTGTGGAGGAGTTTTCACACCATAGGAGACAAACTGGACAGAAAGGAGAAAAGCTCATGACTCTTCTCAAGAGAGCAGATGTCTAATTACTATTAAAAGAAAGGGGAAAAGACAGCAAGAGATCAGCTCTATTTAAAACAACTTTCCTCAAGAAAGCATGTAAAATACCACATTATTGGTATTTGACTTCCAAACGCTAAGAGAATTAGTGATAAATAATTGCTTAAAGAAATAGCTGAGAAATTAGGCAAACAGGAGAGGACTCAGGTAGTTCTGAGTGGCCTTCCTGCCTCTGTTCTGTTTGTCTCCCTCAAACACATGCTTCTCAAAAAGGCTGAGTATCAATTACAAAGTAATTGTGTAAGACACATGTCACTAATTTGTCTCTTCTCTTCTTCTCACTCTTTTTCATTGTTGTTTTTTTTTCCTCCCTGTTTCTTATGGTCAGGAAAGCTTCCATTCCAAGGACAAGTTCTTCAGAGTGCAGTGCCAACCTGGTTGAAACTACAAGCAGCAACTGCTGCAACAGTGAGTACCTCTCAAGTTAAATGGTTGGATTCCATCAGGAAGGTAGTGGAGGAAGTTTTCTTTAATTAAAGGCATGTGTGTTTATTTTTCAGAAATAACAACAGAGTAAAGTATTAGAGTGGAAGAATGGTGGAAACACAACATGCAGAGCAACCCTAAGAAGACAAGAGTTGTTGAGGATGATGTGGTAAGCAAAATGAAAGAAGAAAGTAGACTTGAATAGGAATCTTTTACTTATGTGTCAGAGAAGACTGCAACTAAGACATAAAAAGTTGCATTTACTAGTTCCTATGTATTTTTAAAGGTATGTCAAATTATGCAGAAATCACTACAATCACTAATTTATCTTTTAATTTTGTGAGATTTTTCACAAGTTACTGTTTTCAATAACACACAGCTAGAAGCATAAGATAATTCTGGGTTTAACTGCATGGGAAATAGGAAATAATCTTGTTTTCGCTCCCTAGAGAATATGAGATAATCATAAGGGAGTTTCACATGACAGAATATTATGAATTTTCAATAGGATTGTCCTTTTTCACAGGATTTCCCCAGAGGAGTTTAGGTCTCTTTTGATTCAAATTTCCAAATTTATACCTGTTATACATGTCCATAATTTGTTTCAGATACAATCAGATGTAGAGGGGAAAAAAAAACAAAAGTACCTTTCTCCAGCTAATACTGGCTTTTTTTTTTTTTTTCATAGTAAGAAGAGGGTGAAGCACCACTGCTAGCGTACTGACCAGCTTCCTGGCACAAGATTTTAATTCAAATTGAAAGAAAATATTAAGAAAAGAGATTGGTAATGGTTAAAATAAGTTTACTAGGCAGAGCATTTACCCTTTGTTTGGTATATGTCCCTATATATATGTCCCTAAGCAAGACAACTTCCTCGATGGTTTACATTTGTCTTCCTTTCTTCTGAAAAGCTTACTACTGAAGGAGATTTTACCTTAAATTTTCTAATTGTTATTTCAGATTCTAAAAGTCAGGAACCTTGTTCATCAGGTCCATTCATGATATGAAATACTATCCAGATAGGTGTCTTGGCTGAACAATTGCTGTCCTCTCTAAAGATTTATTTGCTTTATACATATAACCATTTGTTGAGCATACCAGCATATTATATATCACTATCTGGTTCCTTACAGGATTCTCTTACTCGGGCAAAGAGAGGCCAAATGACATGGTCCATCTCTCTTTCTGCCTTGACTACAAAAAGGGACTGCCTGGTTACTCAGAGGCAGAGAAAATGTGAACTCAACCATTTTCTTTTCAACTCATTTCTAGCACTGGAGAGGGAAACCAGCAAAATTCAGATGTGTTTCCATAATGGCACATTACCTAGCAGCTCATTATATGGGATTTATAAGGTTGTATTGAAGAGAAAATTAACTGAGAAAGCTTCAGGAATTGAAAGGAGAGAAAATGCAGAATGCAGATTTCTTATCTCTGAAATACACAATCTAGAGGTGTGTAAAAATATAGGTGCAAAGTAAATAATGAGCAAGCTTCTATTCCTAGGCTGTCTTCTATATGCTCTAGTCTCAGAAAAAATCGTGTGTATTTTATATCAATTACAGCAAGACAGAGAAGACATGCTATTACAGCCTATAAAGTAAGAAGTCAAAGAGAAAACTGTATTAGAATAGCTACTAGAAAAGAAAACAGAAAAATGTGTTACCTTCTGAGGACTCATGTCAGAGATTAGAGTCCAAGGTAAAGCCCAGCATCTGAAGTGAAAATCTGAGGGCACCAAATCAAGTAGATGACCTGATCCAGAGAGTAATTCACATGAAGCAGTAGAAGACCACTTTCTCCACAAATTAACTGATCTTGTATGTCATTTTCTGGACTTCAAACCTTTAGCAGATACTCTGAAGGAAGCCAATAATATAGTTTTAAAGGCTAGGAAAGATAAAAGTGATTTTCCAACACACAGGGACATGCTACTGTTAAATACAGTGTTCAGGAGTTTTGTAGCACTACTGACAGCTACATTAGAATCAGTATTACTCTGCACAGCCTCAGGGAAAATTATTAACTTTCCTATGTTATTGATCATGGGACATTCAGGCTTAGTAATGTTAGAGTTTGATTCAGGCTTAGTAATGTTAGAGTTTGCTACAGTATTTTCACAGAAGAAGAAAAAGACTTATGGTCATAAGTGGAAATTCAGGAAGGAAATATTAGTAGAAAATGTAAAAAATAAATGGATGAAAGTTGTATTCTACAAACTCTTAAAACCCTTTCAGCTTTATAGACAGACATGGGATAGTTATTCATTGTTACCAACTTTGTTTGCATTCATTGGGAAACAGTTTGTACAAGAAGTGAGGCTGGATAAAGTTAAACCATGTTTAAATGCAAACATGTTGATTTATGAAACAATGTTATCTTTGAAGGAAATCCTACCAGCCATTGAGACTGCTGCAAACTTGTTGCATCTGAGAACATTTCAGCTTCTAAAACTCTCTCAATTCACAAATTTTGTGAATATGACAATCAGGTCAAATTGAGATCAGGCTACAAATTCATTTTAAGGTGGTCTAATGCCACAGAAAGTACAAGGTAGCTACCAAATTCACCAGAGTCCAAGCAGAGAGGGAAAGCAGCAAGCTTACCAGAAAGGCTAAGAACTCCTGTTACATGTTCAGCAAATTCTACATGAGGAGATGTGTAGCTAGAAGGCACTGCCTAGGCAGAGGGAGAGCTGTGGTCAAAGGTGGTTACAGATTTAACATAGGACATCTTCTACATTAAAAAACAAACCAATCCCCTCTGCTATGTTCCTTCGGTATTTATCATAGAATCATAGAATGTTAGGGGTTTGAAGGGACCTAGAAAGATCATCTAGTCCAACTCCCCTGCCAGAGCAGGATCACCTAGATGAGGTCACACAGGAATGTGTCCAGGCACTGTTAAATGTCTTGTTAAATGTCTCCAGAGAAGGAGACTCCACAGCCTCCTGGGCAGCCTGTTCCAGTGCTCCATCACCCTTACTGTAAAAAAGTTTTTCCTCATGTTAATACTAAACCCTAAAACTTTTTCCATGATTGGACGTAACATTATATGCTTGTCCTTATCCAAAGGCTGTTCTTGCATCTCTCAGGATTGTAACCTGTTCCACACAAGCTGTATGTAATGTGAGAGATCAACAAGACCCAAATACAAATGTTGTGAAATACTGGTAGGCAGATTGTCACTCAGCTCCACACCTGGGATTGATCCTCCATGAACCTTTCAGTAGGAGTTACTTCTAGAGCTGGCTAAGGGCATGTGAACAGAGCCTGCAGCTGCAGAACTGGAACTAACAAGGAGATACTCCTGTTTTCATCTCCCAACTTAAAACCACAACCAATTTCTAATACTTCTAAATGCACCTCTATGTCAGTTTGTGTAACATCTGAACATTATTTGTCAGTGTATATTAAAAGAGGCTTTTCAAATTACCTGTAATCTAAGTAATGGTATTTTTGAGTACAAGTTTTGTGCAGAAGAAATGAGCTGCAAAAATGCAGCTGAGCATCCGCTGGTGGCATTTTTAACAGGCCTCTGTAATTTGAACCTAGGTTGTACATTACATTCTCCATCACAGAATTTCTAAAATTCAAGGATTTTTTTCAAACCATTTTCAATTTTTTCAACTGTTTCAAACTAGTCAGTCATTTTCACTTGTTCTGAAGATTCCAGGAGAGTTCCTGTTTTGAAGGGTGTAGTATTTGCTCTCCCTTGCCATACTGACAAGTCAGCTAAAATCAGCTTGTTTTAAAAAAAGATGTTTCTCACTCTTATAGCTGTGATGTGAATCACTCCCAAATATTGATTTTGAGCAGTCTGTCCTACCTGCTGATGTCTGTGAGGATCTAGCCCTGAAATGTGATGATGGCAATTTATAAACTGTTTTTCAAAATCATTTAGAAGCACAAATCCCACTCATTTGGAATAATTTTTTGCTGCTAAATTATCAAAGCATTTGAAAAAATTCCAATTAGCTATTTCTCTGCTAGTAATTCTGATGTACATATCCAGGTAATAGAATTTCCAAATAATCCAAACTTATCATACCTTTCCTTTGGGGAAAAAAAATTTAGTTTTTTTTACTGTAGCTTTAAGTTTTCTGTTTAGAATATCACCCTAGAATGTTAGGAAGTGCTGGCAAGCATAAAATAATCAGGACAAGGCTCCTATAGTGTTTAAACTCATATTTGTTTCATTTAAAATTGTAGTACAAGCCCAAGGCATACCACCATCAAAAAGGAGCTGTTTCCCTTGCTGCACACCTCTGAGCCTGCAGTTCAGGAGACACATTCCTAGACAGAACACCCTCCAAGCTAATCCAGGGCCCCTCCAAAACAGCCTCTGCTGGCGCCTCTGGCTGCCTGAGAAATGGGCTTCAGAATAGGAAAAAATTCAAGTAAGATGTTTGGTAATTAAAATCTAACATTTATTTTACCTGCTTTCGTGGGCAAAAAAATACAACTGCTGTTTTAAGATGGAATGTATTTTAGAGATCCACCAGACTCATACAGTAAAAAAACAAAATCAAAACCCCAACTTCCCCACAATATAACATTGAAAAATAAACAGTGGGTGAAATAATTTTCTTAATGTTTGCAGAGCACTCGGAGATTATACTAAATCAAGTACTTTTTTACAACTGCATGTTACAGAAACACCTATTATGAGGGGATTTTTGCATTAGTAATTTTAAAAATAAAAATTATAGCAATAGTTTTATGTTTGGCAATTGCTGTTTTGGCTGTGCAAGTACAAGGTTATACATCACACCACTCGCCTATTGTTTTATACTTGTGAAACCTACAGTTTGCTTAACTGAATGATTCAGTAAGAAAAAAGTGCAATGAAACATTATTCATATTCAAAACATGGGGGAAACGGTCTTTTACCTTTTGTCAGCTGTCTCTCCCTGAAGGTTGCGTGACTTTGAAGGCCTGCTTGCTTTCTTAAAACCAAAATCCAGTTGTAGTTGCTTAGGGATATATTCTCTTGCTGAAACATGTTACCATCAGCACTGTAACTGCAGGTAATTCGCTTTAGAACAGTCTAAATAGTCCTGCTATTCACATTTGCCTCCGTTGCTGAATATTCATTTAATTAGCTTTGTCCACTTTAAAACCTCATGATTATTTACTGATATATTACACTGCAAAACCTCCTATCAGTTAAGAAGCTCTGCCTCTGGTAAGTGTACCTCTTAAGCAAACATTCTGGTTTCCCTCAAGAGTTGTCCTGGTTGAAGAGCAAATGACACTGTGGAAGCAAAATGAATTTGAATAGCAATACACTTTAATCACAAATGTTGAAATGTTATTACACCACTTCCCTGTCTCTTGGAAGACATGGTAGGGTCTGGGAGAGACAGCAGAGCGCTTCCAGCCATGCAGTGCATGGTTCTGAGGTCCCCTAGGCTCATCCCTACTGCTGGATGTTGGAAAGATGATCCTGGACTCTGGTGCAGCCTGTTAGGGTTTCCTCTACCATCCCAGCATCTCTTCTGTACTATATTTACCTCTTAGGAGTCCTCAGCTACAGGACTTCGCTGATCACAGCCCCTTCAAACCACACTCTCATCTCCTGTTTTGCTGTGCCATCCCTGGAGCTCACTACCTGCTTCCTCATACTTCTGGACATGTTTGCACTGCTGTTTAGGACACATGGTTGATCACACTTCATCTATTACAACAAAAAGTTAAGGTTCATGGTCTTGTTCTACTAACAGTGCTGACTATCCCTAACTCATGCTAACAACCAAAGGAATACTGTCTATGTTAAGAGAAATAAAACATTTTCCTTGCCTCCTGTTAAGCATGTATGCAGACAGAAAGGGCCAAACATTACTTTCCAGTTATGCTGAAAAAAGTATGTGTCAACACAGCCACAGGGAAGTGCTGTCTGTGCTTACCACCCACTGAAACCAGCAGTTAACCTTCAGGACAGGCAGGCATCTACCTTAGCTCACTAGGCCAAGTTCAGGAAAAGTTTTAACTAGACATGGGCAAAAAGCCACCAGCTGTAATCTCAGTACATCTAAAGTTAAAAATATCATTATTTTGTTGTACAACAGACAGCTAAGTATTTTGTTTTCACCAAAGTGAAAAGGGGCCAGCTGCCTGACTTGGCATTTAGAGCTGCAGTAAAACAGTGCAAAATTCATCTTGTTTTCTTGTCATTCTATTACTGAGTGAAAATAAAAGGGAGGAAAGAATTTAAAAGGGAACAAATATTTTATTAGCTATAGTGAGACTAACCTGAATTTACTTACTTGAAGTTGGGAATACTGCATTCCAGCTGCAGTAACTGATGTAAAAGCATAGGAAAAACATGCAAATATAAAAGTGCTGTTTAAAGGCTCTCTATAAATAGAACACAGCCAGACCTTGTGTGGCTCACAATGTCAAATCAGAGAGAATAAAACTTCTTAAAGGAACTTAAAGGTAGATACCAGGGAGTCTTCATTTTTAGCACTCTGGATTTGAAAGTTTGTAGGAGAGGGAATCATGCTACAAGAAACTCTAAAAGACAAGGCAGCCAGTGCATTTCAATAGTGTAAACTTAAATACACAGATACTGAAATTGCTGGTATACGCCAAGTTTCATGTATTATTCTAAACCAGACATTTAAGACAGCTGAAATTCAGTTCAAGATAGTGAGACAAACTGAGCTTGTAACTGGACAACATCCCTTGAAATCAGAGCTTTTTCTCTAGGAAGAGAAGGCAAGGTACTTTCATGGATTTTCAACTTTATTTAATGAGCACTTTGGTCTTTTCTCTAAAGACTTTTATTCATGTTTGTCTAGTAAAACCACCAGTTCTGTAAATAGGACTGGAGTCTGGGCAGGCTGTGCATCTCTCTTGAAAGCAAATCCAGGAAATGCTGTATTTCATGCATCAGTATTTCAGTACACACCTGGAGTTTTTTCTAGACTGTTATATATACATAAATAGAGCACATCCAAGTACTGTTTCTTTCTACATGGTGATATTTGGACTCCAATTGCCATTTGCACAAACCATTCTCATTTAAGAAGAGGCTTTCTTCAATTGCAGAATTCCATCAGATACCATTTACCTGCAGCTCTGATGTGGACAGGGGATTACACTCAACACAAAACCTTCTTGCAGCTAGTGTATTAAAACTCTACTCCAACTACAAGATTCAATAATATTGCCAAAACGAGGTTTACGCTTTGGAAGGGGCTCTGACTTGCAGGATGTCCACTCTTCCAGACTTCTCAGCTTTCTGAAACAAAAGAAACAGCTCCCTAAAGCATTCAAAATGTATTTAGGCTTGGTTTGCTTTAGCTGAACCAAGATGAATAAGAGTCATAACAGTAGTGTAGCCATGAAGCAGGTCATCCTTTATGTCATTACATTCTCTCAATACGAAATTCCCAGTGACTATTCGATCACATCCTATTTCCCCATGCCCAAAAAAGCCAAAGAGGGGAACGTTTGGAAAAAACTTCCTAAATGTATCTGCTTCCATATTCCTTTTGGTCTTATAATGCCGATATCCTCTGCCAACACAGGCAAACATGAAGCCAATGGTGTTACGCTCAGGGATGTTTGCTGCTTTGAGACGCTGCATGGCGGCTTCTGCTGTCCTCTCGTCAGCTACATCCTGGTCTAACAGAACAGTGGCACTCTGGATCTGGGGACCGCTGAACGCCAGCCCAACCACACCACAGGCGTCGCCAGGCTGCGCGCTGTTACTGAAAGGCAACAGGCACCCAGTTAGAGAACCTTCTAGGCACACCACTTCCAACCTGAATGCTCTGCTGGGGCAGAAGTAGGTTTCAAAGCAGACCAATATCACAGTGAATCTGAAAGAAACTCTTGAGTTAAAAAACAAAGCAAAGCCTTCAAATTTTAGCAACTTTTCACAAGGAAAAGCTTTAATATCCATTACAAGAGATTCACTGTAAGCCTACCTTTCAAATACATGCTCAATTTAGCACTTTGTCTATGTCATGGCATCCATAATTCCAACTGAATGACTAGTTCAACTTATGACAAGCAAAGATACTCAGTATTTACATATTAAACCAGCAGCAATGTCAGTAACAGCTTCAGAATCATGTTGCTCTAGGTTGTCGAGGACACATTGGTTTTAGTGCTTTCCTACTTCTGCTTTATTAGCAGTAACGTCATATATAGTGAGCTCTCTGGTCTGGATTAACAGTGCAGCTGGCATGCATCAGATGCAAGATAAATAGTGGTGTTACTGTGGAGTCCAGGCCTATGCCTATGTCTGTTGATGAAGCATTCCTACTCCAACTACAGGAAGCATCAGGCTCACAGGCCTGATGGGAGACTTCAATCACCCCAACATTTGCTGGAATAACAACACAGCAAGCAGTAGGCAATCCAGAAGGCTCCTGGAGAGTCTGGATGAAAACTTCCTAACACAAGAAACAGACACCCCTACCCAGGGGGGTGCAATACTTGATCTACTGGTCACCAATGCAGACGAGCTCATCAGGGACCTCAAGACTGGAGGCTCCCTGGGCTGCAGTGATCATGCATTGCTGGAATTCACAGTCCTGAGGGTCACTAATCAGCCAAGAAGCAAAGTCAGGACCCTGGATTTCAAAAAAGCAAAATTCCAACTCTTTAAAGAGTTACTCAACAGGATACCATGGGAAACATTCCTCAAGGATAAGAAAGCAGAACAGAGCTGGCAGATCTTTAAGGACACTTTCCATAGAGCACAAGAGCTCTCAATCCCCAGGTGTAAGAAATCTGGTAAGAAAGGGAAGAGACCTGCATGGCTGC
>VWZO01004967.1:57253-77566 GCA_013396975.1 Bucco capensis
AAAGGACATGGAGCTGATGGAGCAGGTCCAGAGGAGGGCCACAAGAATGATCAGGGGCTAGAACACCTCTCCTATGAAGACAGGCTGAGGGAGCTGAGATTGTTCACCTGGAGAAGATTTCGGGGGGACCTACTAGTGACTTTCCAGTACTTAAAGGGAACTTCCAAGAAGGCTGCAGAGGGCCTGTTTGCAAAGGCCTGTAGTGAAAGGACAAGGGGCAATGGTTTTAAATTGGAGAAGAGTAGATTTAAACTGGCCATTAGAAAGAAGTTCCTCACCACAAGGGTGGTGGAATACTAGAACAGGTTGCCCAGGGAGGTGGTTGGGGCCCCATCCCTGCAGGCATTCAAGTTGAGGCTTGCCAGGGCTCTGGGCAACCTGATCTAGTTGGGGATGTCCCTGCCCACTGCACGGGGGTTGGACTAGATGAGTTCCACAGGTCCCTTCCAACCCAAACTATTCTATGATTCTATACTGGCATGAGAGAAGCCTGGGGCAATGCCTGCACTACACATCCCAAGCACAGGACACACCAGCACCCACGAGTCAGATGGCACAAAAGGCTCTCCCTGTGCAGGGAGCAGTTGGAGCTCAAATCTGCCCTTTAGAGATTCTGGAAGTGGTTTAAGCTGGACAAGATCTAGCCCCGTCCTGTGAGTGCCATGTGCTGGCTTTCCAGAGTCCAACTTCTAACAGAAATACAAAGCTTCTAGCCTTTCTGACTAGATCATAGTGCAGCAGTTGGGCTTTATTCTCTTAAAAAAAAAAAAAAATTGTAATTTTACTACTGTTAATGAGCACTTCTAATATGACATAACTAGAAGACTATGGCTTCTGCAGGGTTCCTCCCATTTTAAATATTTCGATTTACCTTGAAAAAGATACCTACTTCTCAGAGGTCAGTGATGTAAAGCTCTCCACTTGTCCCCCAGCCAGGATGATACTTTTCTCATTCAAAGGATTGACTATTTGATGAAGAAATCGAGTTGCTCCAGACTTCCAGGAGTTGTAGCCAAACAGAAGAACCACACGGAGATCTGGGTTATTCTTCAGACCTACAAATAACAGCACAGACACTAATGCTCTTATTTTTAAATCCTGACCCAGCCATCCTAGTCTCTCTTCAAATGCCACATCACACCTTCAGTAACAGATTTCCATTGCTGCAGTTAGGAATACAAGACACAACTTGCCAGGCATTCGGGAACTGGGATGCATTCCCCATGAGAATGCGAATTTGGAAGCCAGAATTTCTGAAAAGAATCTACAAAGAACAGAAGACCTCATCTGCTTCCTCCAGCTTTCCACTTCTTTAGCAGAGCATTTGAGTTTTACCACAGCCTCAGAAGACACAGTTCTTCAGTTTTACTTAGCAGCCTCAATCATCCTTTTACAGATAAGAACTGAGCATATAGGTTACTCAGCAAGAACCACAACACAGTAAGCAGCTTTGTCTGAAAATGAAATACATGGCATACATCAGCCAGTTTCTTACACCAAGGCAGAAACTCCCAGGTTCCTAGAAAACTCAAGAAACCCTCATAAAAGAAAACCTTGTATTAAACTGCCCTGCTGAGGACACAACACGAGGAATGTAAACTGTATTTACTGAAATACGCTGTCTTCTGTTCTACTTTTCCTTGCTGCAACACCTGATTAAGAATCCAAATGCAAAATGATTTTGGAGGAGAGCAGCAGCAGCTCCTCCCCACTCATCTCTAAACGGCAGTGACAGGAATCATTCCCAATGGCACAGACTCAGTTATCAGGTTTTTTAACTAATCAGAGGCTGCTCAAAACCTAACAGCTCCCTCTCTGAACAGCTCCACTTAGAACCTAACTGACTTAATCTGAGATCAAGACTCACGATAACAATACTCCACAGAAAGGGAAGAACAGTTATGCTTAATTACTAGCTATAGCACTAAAGAGCCACAGAATGGTCTATGAATAGTTAGCTGAGAAGCTGCTGGTTCCAGGCATAACTCCACACTGGTGCCTAAAAGAGCAATGCAACCCTTCACAGAAGACCAAATAAAGGGAAGAACAAGGACTTACCAGCTTCAGCAAATTTACTTTCATCAAAAACCCTGTTCTTCGAGTCTTTAGAAAAATGGAAGGTATGAATTTTCACCCCATCAATTTTGGGGAACA
Source organism: Bucco capensis (assembly GCA_013396975.1). Lineage (NCBI taxonomy): Eukaryota > Metazoa > Chordata > Aves > Piciformes > Bucconidae > Bucco > Bucco capensis. Next base: position 59,408 of record VWZO01004967.1, read on the forward strand.
ACAGAGCAAACCCAGCTTCACCCTCTTCAATTTCTTGAGGCTGATAGCTGCTTGAACCCATAGGAGTAACTACAAAGATACAAACCCAGACATCTTATGTTTTCAATGCGTCCATCTACACTATAACACAGAGTAACCCCAGCCACACCAAATATCAATCAGTTGGAAAACAAGCACTGTGTAATACAGCTGTGTCAGGTCTTCCTGCCCACTTCTGTGGGCACACAAACATACACAGATTTTTAAGGACTATGGTGAAAGGTACAAGAATGTGGTAACAGTGTAAAGGAAACCAAAAGAAATATTTGGGAGTATATTATTGAATTATGCTACTGACAACAATTAAATACTGTACTTATGATGTAGGAAGATAACTTCAGGCAAGGGACTAGGAAAATAAACTTTCTAATGCTAAAAAAAGTGAATCACTAGAAAAAGACTACCAAGAGAGTCTGTGAATTGTCCATAGTTATTGTGTACGAGTCCTGCTAAACAACAGCCAACAAGTACCTACCGAGAATATCCTGTACAATTAGTCACAATAGGACTCTGAAAAATACATATAAACCTAGGAAACATTCAATACCAGAAAAAAATGCAGTAAGTTGCCTGCTCAATTAAATCTAACTTTTAATTATAACTGCATGACATGACGCAAGAATTTAAGCTCTACATGACTTAGCAGCAACACTGTGAACTCCTTAAAATTGAAGCTAGTGGTGAACAAGGTGTAAGCAGTGAGAACTCTCCCATCAGTCTGCAGGACAATGTTTTTAGTAACATATGAAATTGTGATAAACAGGAACTGGCACAGATGTACAACACACTGGATACCTTCAAGCTGATCCCTCACAAAATCACAACTTCCTCCTACCTACAATCCCTGGGGTGACCAGTCCAAGAACCTGACATCGCTTTGGCAACAATTTTTCGAGTGCAATTGCTGTTTCTTTACTGTTTCTTTTCCTGGCTGTTAAAAAAAAGAATAAAAAGATAAAAATTTTAAAGAAGTAGAGAAAAGCAGAAGTGAGTTATTCTGCAGCGTACTAGAAGAATACACTTTGCAGCCTGTTTAACCACTGCTGCCCATCAGTGGTCACCCTGTTAACTACATGGCGCATTTGTTCTAATCGATAAGAGCACAGGACTACTGACATGCAACAGAATAAACATCCTCCAGAGAATAAGAAAGGAACTCGTCTGTGTAAGATAATATACATCTACGAGCTACGTTTCATACCACAAACATAAAACCACACAGTCACTTCTTTCGCAAGAGCTTTACCTTCCCATGCAATTCCAATTTGGAAAGCTCCCTTCCCAGTGACTCCCCTACACGCTGCCCTTACATGCCAAGCACTTAAGAGAGCTACCGAGTCAGGCCAGGGTTTACCTTTCTTTTGTTCGTGGCACTCCTCGTGCCCACTGAACGTTTCCGCGTCAGCGATATAGAGCACGGTCTGGGGCAGCACGTGCACCTTCTGTAAGGAGAGGTGAGAGGGTCTGTGCTACCAAACCGCTGCCCCAAGACCCGGCTCCAAGGGGCGAAGAAAGAGGGAGGTTCCCGAGGCGGTAGGTGGCATCGCGGAAAACCCGCTTCCCGCCGCTGGCGCGAGTGCCCCACCCACACCTTCCCCCACAGCTCGAGGACGATGCCGCCCGCCTCAGGCGCGCGGGCACGTTCCCTGGCGCCAGCGTCGCGCGCCCCCACCTCCAGCTCGCGGGCCAGCGCGCGCACCAGCGCATGGCTCTCGGCGGGGCCCGGCTCCAGAGCCGACACCCAGGCGACGTGCTGCCGCACCCGCAGGATCCGCCGGGCACACTCCCTCCACAGCCGGCACACGCTGCAACACACCACGGACACATCGCGTCGGCGGGGCCTCCCTGGCCCCGCCGCCGCTACCTCAGAACTACAGCCGACGGCCTCGGCGGCGTCCACCCCTGCGACCTTGCCTCTTACCAGGCGGCACGCAGCAACGCCTTGGTGGGCAGGAAGCCGAGGACGCGCTCCACCACCTCGGCCAGGTTGCCGAGGACGAAGCCACCCTTGCTTGCAGCCTCCATCGCACCGCCACCACCGCGCAGCTCGCCGCGACCTCCGAGTTCCGGCCGCGGCAACGGCGTACTGCGTCACCCTCGCGCCGAGGCTGGCGGCGCGGACTTCCGGTCAGGCAAGGCGGGGCAGCAAGAGCAGCCACTCTGCCGCCGCCTGCCGGCTCGGAGAACCCGCCCCCCTTTCGGGTACCACATCCCCCACTCCACGAACCAGCACGGAAACAGCATACTTTTTGAAATGGTTTTATTCATAAACTTGATGCAAGTTTACAAATTAATGTACATTGCGAAGTAACTCTGCAATGAGAAATGGAACCCAACCCAAAGCATGCGCCGAGGTGCGGGGCCCCGGAGCAGGGAGCCGCAGACCCACCCCCCTCGGCAGCGGCTGCCAGGGCCTGTACGAACACCGGTACAACCACGCAAGCAGAAAGGCCGGGAAGTCACCCACCGTACAGCTGAGACAATATGCATTGGAAGTAGTGCCAAACCTCTCCCATCGTTTCCTTCGAGCTAAAAACTGGACCTAGAAGCAAATGCACAAGGCCCCACGGAGGGGGGTGCCTGACAGAGAAAAGAGCACACGTTTGATAGTCAACGAAAGAACCATAACAAAACATGCTTCTGCGCTTCTAAAAAGTGCTTAATCCATGGTACACACCCTTAGCTCTGCCCCAGCAGGGTGCAAAGGCCTAATGACTAGTACTACAACCAAAATAGAATCGATTTAGGTAAGGCAATGAAATATAGTGTAATTACACAGACCAAGATTCATTTCCTAATAAAGAAAGATCAGTTCCCATTAGGCTTTCGATAACAAAACCATGGTCACAACTATGGCAACATTTCTTCAACCTCTGTCTGAATCAGATGACATGTTTCTGTAGCTTTTATACAAAAATTTTTCATTCAAGGACTTTCATCTTGATTTGTGCCAATCACTTTAGAAGTTCATTAGTTTACAAATGATTGCAACAACCCGTTAATAAAATGGAACACCTAAAAAGGTTTTTAGTATTTTAAATAACTTCAAGCTTCATACTGTGGCTCTTCTTGTTAAGGAGGTTGAACCAAGAAGTAGCAGGAACAGCCCAGCAAGTTCTGATGCCCCAGTGACTAGTTACAAGGTTTTATTGACACAGCCTTGCTCTGCTTAAAAAAAAACCCAACCCAAAACAAAAAATAAAAAAAAATTAAGATAATCTAAACAAAGAGCATCTGTTGCAAGGAACAGTTCATATTCTCATACAGCCATGAAAAATATTTAATGAATTAAACATACATGTGTTTTTCCTATATCATTAATTTGGAAATACTACAAATGCTGTCATTTTAGACCAAAAAAAACCCTACTGTGATTTGCAAGACTTGACATTTCCTAAAACAGTCTATTAAACAAGGTATTAAACTTCCTGGCTTTAAATGAAATGATATAATGCAAATCTCTGCAGTCTGCACTTTGCAAAAGGTAAGAAATACACAAAAAAGTGTGTGAACAACTCTCGCCTATTGAACGATCTTTAGTAACTTGGTAGCCTGCTGTAGGGAGATTATGCTTTCAAATAAAGGGGAGAGGGAGGGCATGGCCCAAATATGCTTAAACCATAAGAACAAATATGGTAAAGACCCAAACTGCTCAGTCTGGATGCCTAAGGAGAGTGGAATGGTAAGGCTGTAACTTATACTTTATGTGTCAGTTGACAGATTATCCACTAACTTATCTAATAGCTAAAGTCTTCAGTAAAGCTGTTATAGGGGCACTCATAACTTGAGTCTGTGTGTTGGAAAACATAAAAAAGAGCTTGTTTCATCAACATTGGTCCAGGAGTACAACAGTTCTCAGTGTTAGCCATCTTCTTTTGGAGGAGTGTACCAGCCTATGGAGAACAGAGGAACAGGTTAGCCATCAGCACTGCCATGGCAAAAACTAACCATCCTACTCTCAATTTGTGGGATATGGAAGCCTAATCTGGTTCCTTCCTTCCCTCAAAGTAGCACAGCTCAGCAAGACCCAGTGCCCTAAATGCTAGTGGTCTGCAGTGCAGTGGGCAATAAAGCATGTGGCATATTCCAGGATCAGACACTGTATTTGAGTGTGAAAATTAAATACTTCCAACTTTGGAATTTTTTTTGTGCTAACAGCTATCCTGAGTTGGACAAGCTGGACACCCACCGAGGATGCTGTTGGAAGGAGGAACATTGCTGTGAAAAACCCAAATGGAACAGAGATAAAAGTTCAGGTCTTCAAGCCACTTAAAGTACAGCTACACCAACATGACTACGCTGTGATATTTAAATACCAATCCCACCTTGCTTACTGAAGAGTTAGGCACATATCGGAATCTGAATGGTTTATCCTACTTTTGTAAAACTTATTGCAGGAACAGGCCCAGAAATGTCAGCTGAATAACTTCTCCCTGATAGGATTTGGCATATTTTGCAGTTGGGTCATACCCCATCAAGTGTGCACAGTTCTTGCTAGCCACCTTCAGGTCTCCAACCTTAATTCTCCCAGCTACTATTTTAAAAACAGTTCTTTATTTCTGTACAGTGAATACAGGGCCTAGTTATGTTGTCCCAGAGAACAAGTAGCAGCTGTAGGTTAAAGACACCTTTTGCAGCAGCAGCAAATGCTGTGAATGCTTTATGTACAGCCCCTGAGGCAGCAGTAATCCTGGTAGTAAGCAATGCTAGCACACAGCTAGAACTGAACAGCCAGCCATGCTGCCTTCTGTAGCAAACAAAAAAAGCCAAAAACTCAGTTAACAGTAAGATGAAAATATTGGAAAGCACTTTAAAGTCTTAATCTTTGATCTTCCTCCCAACAGCAGATGATTTTAGAGGTAAGGAAACTCTGAGGTGCTCACTACGGTCACACTGAAATACTCTCACGATCAAAACAACATGAATTCCCATGCCCAGCCTGGAAGTGGTAAGTGGGACTAACTCCCTCAACACAAAACCAGGGTACCAATTCTGTTGACTGCTTTTACCTAATGTGTAAGCCACTTAAACCTTTTAAAGCCTTGGGTCATTTGCTGTCTTCTCATCCTGGCACAATGAATGCAATTATACCTGAAGCACTTCAATACTTATTTTACACAGCTGAGACACCATTAACTGGCTGTAGATAGGATAAACGTGTCTCATTTCTATTGCAGTGTTCCAGCCTGCACACTTCATTTGGACTTTCTGCCTTTTTTAGTCTTTGGTCTTTTTTTCCACTTTATCTCTTTCTTAATGATTACTATTATGAAGGTCCTCAGGCACAGTGTGAAAATCACTTGGGGTCNGAAGGTCCTGCCTCATGGAAACAAAGCTTTTCGGGAAGAGGCAAACTTCCAGCAGGTACTTCCCCAACAAATAAGAAATTTAAGAGCTACAGTAACAACCAAGTTCCTAGATCAACTGGCTAAAAATTAACTACTTTTCAACAGACAGTAGGAACACAGGGAATGTTCACATAATCAGGACAAATGTTTATTAGTTGAGTTGCTTTAAGCACTGTTGTTTTCCTAGTGCAAGATGAGAAAAAGGAAACAACATTTATGGTCTTCCCAAGCCAACCTAAGATACTCTGGCACTTTTACCGTGTTTCTTGGGGTTTTTTTGTTTGTTTTTTTTACTGTGTTTTAGTTTTACTGTGGCTAAATACCAATTTCCAGGCTGCTATGCATGCAAGAACAAAGTCACAAGAATATACATACCATTTTTCTCATGTATTTGTACTAGTGACTTATAGGACTGCTGTGCTCTTGCCAGATTATATTGATTCTGCAAGGAAAGAACACTAACGTAAAACCCCTGATCTAGACACACAAGACTTAAAAACAGTTTTACAAACAAACTCTGCAGTGGCCTTACAAATAAAACTCATGAGTGATGTTACAACATTCCTAGCTTTAAAGTACAAGATTTTCAAGACAAATACTCTAATTTTCTCATTTCTCCTCCATCATAGTGACAACAATTTGCACACCCCTGCTGCTGGAAAAGCCCCTCTATCAGAAGATTCAGAATCAGAGGCAAGTCAGAAGCATGTGCAACCCCAACAGTCAGCTGCAGACTATTCCCATCATAACTGTGATGTGCTCAGCTAACTAGTTACCAGGTTAGACAGATCTGTGATCATAAGCTTATAGCTTACCTATACCTAGTTCACTCTCCTTGACTCAGTACTTAAAAACTGGCATCCAAGTGACAATTTAATGAACATAAGTATTTGAACATCCATTGAAAACACCATTTAATACTTCAAAGTCTTTTCAGTTATGGTTGGTTACCAGCAGGCACGCTTGAACTGAATTATGATTTCGATTCATGCTGAATGTCTAGCTTAGAAGTACTTGCAAGATATTATTTTTCACCTCTCATGAAACTTTGCAGGTATTTAGCCCAGCAAAAGGAGATGAACTTCTTAACATCAGTGTCTGTGAACCTCACAGTCAGAGTGTTATCCACAGCCCTTCTGAGAGACAAAATTTCAAAATCCTCCAGATTCCCAATTCTGAACCCTCATTCCCTCCCCTGCTTGCCAATATGGGGACAGAACAAGTCTAACTGCTTACACAGTCTGCCCATCCCAAGGTTTCAGCCCCCCTCACACATGCATCACTTCTTAACCAACTCACAGCTAACTGCCAAAAAATACTCATCCTGACATCAGAGCAAAGCAAACCCAAATATACTTGCAATGACAACTCTTGTCATCAAGCACCTTCTAGGCAAGTCAGCAAAGAAACAGAAGCCTAACAGTGATTCTGGTAATTGAGACACACAAGTGCATTTACCTTATTGGCTCCAAACTGTACTCTGGCTTTTCCTTTCACTAAAGTGGCATTGATCTGCATGATGACTGATTCTATTGAGTAGGCACTGCTCCAGCCCTAGAGGAAGAAGGACATATTTCTATAAAATATGTACTTGCTTCTTGTGCTCATCTTGCAAATTCTGTTTTGTAATGTGTGCTTCAGAATGATATTTTTCTTGTGTTTCAATTGTACTTTTAACTACTTGCTTTCAGATAACTTAGTTTCCAGAGAAAATCTGGAAAATTATATCCTTTCCAGTGATATATTACTAGTTCTAAGAACTTGTAGGAAAAATGAAAAGGCTGAATCACTCATTTCCAAAAGAGCAGCTCCATTATTACAGCATTTATGTGTTTTCAGCTATGTCACAACAGAAACGACAACTTCTTGTTGCAAGAAGCCAGAGACTGCTGTTTAATGAAGGCACTGACCCATCTACGACAATTCTGCTCCCATGAAAATGACTGCTTATCTCTGGCATCACTTTACTTTCCAGGGTTCACAAAAGTTTCTGCCAGAGCCAACAAATTTACTTATTTTAAAAAGAAAACTAATCACAACCTACACGAGTCATCTATGCCTAGAATCTTCTGCATTCCTCACTTTTACTAAGCTGATTTTGTATAGTAGTAGAGGTTCAGGAGAAGAAAACAGTATGACTTGCTCCTCAGAACTCACTCTTTACACTGGCTTCCTCCCAGAAATTCTGAGAACTCATAGTTGACATGTTCTCACTTCTTGCCTCTTCCTCAGACCTCTTGTAAGCCATTCAAGGCAGAAAAGAAGGTCTCTCACAAGACTAGCAAGGCAAATCTTGTGGGACTGAGGTTTATTCCACCATGCTCCCTTCCAGACAGGGACTCTTCAGCTCAGGAGAAACACCTATTTTCATTATTTTTAAAGCACGCTTTGTTATTATCCAGATAACAGAGCCTGTGTTCACCTGTTTAGTGAGAAGTTCCATGCATAATGCACCTCCTCCTAGGACATACCTAGAAACAAATGTGAAAGAAAGAATATTTGACAACAGCACTTTGTAAAAAGACAAAGCTGTTCTTCAAGTTCTTGCAGGCTAGTTGAATTTTTTTGTTGACATGAAGCTGAAATGCTATCTAACCAGTGATATACTGTAACAAGTTAGCCAGTTTATATTTACACAAAGATTAGCACTGAGGCAAAAAAAAGTTTCCTCGGTAACTGTCCTGAGTTACAATCAGTGACTGAGATAGTCTGCACAGCTGCACACTCAGCTGTACACAGGCTAGGAAAAACCAGAAAGTTGCTTTTCGTGGCTACACTACTAAGGTGGTGGGAGAATAGGGACATTAAGGTGGGACCCCATGCTGGGGTTGGGGGTGAGGGGTCAAAGGTCAGAGGTGAGAGGGCAGGGGGTCACTTGCTAGGACCTGACCATGGTCCTAAAGAACCTGGGATGGGACATGGAGGCATGGCTGTGTGACCCCAGGCAATAATCAGGGGTCACAGGTCAAGGGTAAGGGGGTGAGAGATGAAGGGTCAGTGGTGAGAGGCTGGAGGTCATATGCTAGGACCTGGACATGACTATAAAGGACCTGGGAGTGGGGACATGGGGGTGTGACCCCAGGCTGGGATTAGGGGTCAGGGGGGTCAAAAGTCAGCAGTGAGGGGGTCAGGGGTCAGAGGGTAGGGCCTGGCCCTGATCCTAAAGGACCTGTGTGGGTGATGTGGGGACATTGGGGTTTGACCCCAGGCTGGCATCAGAGGTCAAGGGTCAGAGGTAAAGGCTCAGATGTGAGAGATCAAAGAAGATGGGGTCAGAGGTTACACATCCTAGGCCTGACCCTGACCCCTAAGCCTCTTGAGGGAGGATGGGAAGGGGAATGAGACATGGAGTCATGTCCCCAGGGTGGGTTTAAAGATCAGGTGTCATGGTGTCAGAGGTCATTGGGTCAGAGGTCATGGGGTGATTGGGGTCAATAGTGATGATATATACTTGTGAGGAAAAAAAAAAGAAATTAATTTCTGTAAAGAAATTTAACAATTCCAAGCAGCGTAGGTGCACCTGTAAATCAAAGATGTGGACAAATGAGAGGAAGGAGATCTTCATTTGCTCTTTTCTTATAAACCACCTTCTCATTTCAATAATACTTCATCATGCACTGTGCTGACTGGGACTCACTCAGGAGGCCTGGTCATGACAAAACCTGGCCTGAGGGAAGAGATATACCACTCCAAAAATGTAGTATCCCTATAAGGAAGACATTCATACAACATGAGTCTGTATGATATTCATAGGGAAATCATCACTGAGAACCTTCTGGGTCATTAATGCTTTTCCTTCTACAGGGAAGTTCATGTACAACAAAACCAGAATCCAAAGGAGTTTTCTCATGTCTGGTAATGCTTGTTTACTTTTCTTGATAGCAGCAATCCCCATGAACACTATTTAACTGCACTAACCATTTCTTGAATGCAAGAAGGACACACAGTAATTAATTAAAATAAAATCAGAATCCTCTCTAGCTAGCACACAATGCATTTTCAAATGTACAGGAATCATTTCCTGTCAGCAGGAGAGGAGCAAGAGACTTGGACAAGTTTCTGTGCCACAGACAGCACTTCAGGCACTTTTTTGATGACTTTTGGAGCTGTATTGTCAACTAGATTTAGTACTTTTGGATTAGCATTTGAGGAATTTTAGACAAAAACGTTATGGCAATGTTACCAGCAAGACAGTCAGTTAAGACTACAGCAAGTTTAAGGCAACACAGGGATTAAAACCCCTTCAAAGCACCAACTCAAAACACCCTACAACAGGAGAAGTGACAGCAACACTAACCATCCACAGAGGCCAGTTCTTAAGCATTATGGCAGGCACAGTCTCTCAAAGCTAGACACAAACTAAGCAATTCAAAGAGGAATTGCAGCCATCTGTTTGCCTACTATTAGTTCATAAAGCTTGAGAAATAAGTCTCCATATCAGACTTTGAGCTCTTCACCACACTCAAGGTCTACAGAAGCTCATGTATCTATCCAGAGAAAATTTCTTGAAGTATACATGGTAGTCTCAAAATGTTCCTTGCAAATCCAGGCAACCAAGAGCAAGTCGTAACATTTTTACCCCGAAGTGAAATTCCTGTAAGGCAACTCAAACCTACCCTCCTGTGAGCACAGGAGATACCACTCGCACAAAGGGTGGATCAAAAGGGAAGTTATCCTGAAAAGCAGAACAAAAACCAGGTTAATAAACAGACTACAATGCTGTTTTCCTAACAGGAATTATTTCAATAGCCAGCAACATTTTTCAGTTCTACAAAAATCACCTTTTCCATGTGGCACTGCCTGAAAAGCAATCTTTGGGAAGTTTTAGTAGCAAACTTATTTACAATTTTTTTTTTTCAATACTAAAGCTCTATCTTTACCCAAGTAACAGATGAGGGAGGGTCCTTTCAGTCACTTCCTACAGTAAGCTACAAATTTAACCCCTGCATTTCTTCTCATAGACACATACCTTAAAAGAGAAGTTGAGTAAAATGTATTCTGCACCTTCTTTTTCTTTTAAGACCTGAAGATCACTGTGCAGTGGGCTATCAGGATCAACTCTATAAAAGAAACAAGGGGGAGATTCTAGCTGAAGTTAGTATTATCACTATGTGTCAGCAGTAATTACTCTTAAAGAGCTCCTTTATGCAATTTAAAGTGAACTGCACCCTTTACAAAGTAAACGCTTTGCCACAAGATCAGTATGAAAGCTTGCAGCAATGCATTACATTCCCAACACTATCAAGTGTTTGTTATTTGAATATAGTTATCACAAAATAGCCCATTTATTTGAAAACAACTATTATAACACTGTTCAGTTCACAAGAAATGTATAGCCCACAAAGAGGGGAAGAAAAAAAGAAGTTAAGAGGAAAACTGGAGTGATTTAGTTTTCAGTACCAGTTAGTGAATGCTTTATGGAATATGTCATCACAGTTCTGTATCAACTGTTAAAAAACCAATCTGCATCAGCAGAAGGAATGAAGCCAGCAGCTTGTGCTCAGCAGAATTTCAACAACTGTTTGTTGCAGAATGCTGGTGGTGAGCAGCCTAGACATTAATTCATACACTACTGGTTTAATCTCATCCAGACTCTGACGCTCCAGCAGCTTTTAAAAGACTAGTCAAAAAATGTCTGTGGCAAGCCAAAAGCATGTATTAAAAGGACTGAAGGGCTACTAAATCCAATCCTCTTCTACAAGCGAAACCACAAACTTATTAGATCTCATTTCAGAATTACTTGATGTATGGCTAGGCTTCGCAAATGAAGATAGAATTACTTGATAGTTCTGTTCCTTTTTACATCTAGACTTAAAGTACAAGTCCCACTTTCTTGAAATTAAAACCAAGTAAAACCAACAAAACCATCTAGAAAAAACTCTAGACCAAAAATTACATCATTTAAGATTTCATATTTTGGAGTAGTTTTGGAAAGAGGACTGAATGTTAAGGAAAGTTACAGCAATACACACTTGTGTTGGCTGTACAAGAAGGGGTTGGGTATTGCTACAGTTCAAGCTCTGTATGCATTTCTGTATACCAGAACTGGAATCACCACACACTAGAGATTCTCATTTACCAAAAGTAGGAATCTCTGCAGCAATAATAAAACAAATTCTTCAAAACATGAAAAAAGGTTAATAACTTACTTGAGAAGCTTAACGTGCCATTCATACAAGCTGTCATTTACCAGTTCTACTGAATATATCCCTAGAGAAATATTACAGAGCATTAATGATCCACAAAGTTTAACATGGTAAAATGGAGTAAAAACATTCTTTGCTTTTAAGTAGAAGGATAAGATACTGAGAAACTGATTGCAAGGCACACCCTTTCTCGAACAGCAGCAGCACTTCTGAGCTATTACAAGGAAAGCAAAGTTCTTTTACTTCTGTAAAAGAAAAATTCCACATGGATCAAAATGTTTTTCTGACACCTAATCCCCTGATCCCCTTCAAACTTTCCACAACTACAACTTACTCAATTTTACACCTAGTACATGACTTACATCTTTTTAAACCACTTAGCACACAGTCTGAGTATACAGCATTATCTTTCACAGGTTCTTTTAAGTACTGGCAGAGCAGGACAGGACACCCAAAACCAGAAGATGCTGCATTGGATGCATTTTCAGGGGTACTTCATCTAGATGTTTCCCGGTATATAAGCAACTTTCCTGTTGACAACAAGCTTGTAGTAATGTTTTGCTTGAACTCAGACAGTAGCATTTCAATCACTAAAGGAACTTCAGTTCTAAAATAGTTACTACCTTGAATACACACACCTAATTGAAGTCCTGGCAGTGTTTAGTGTTAACTTTTTAATAAAACACTTTAACAGAAAAGAAAAAAGTAAAGTACTGTTACTAAAAGTATTATTCACTTCAGAAGTCCCAATGTTGTCCCATTGCAAATCCCGAAAACATGTAATCTCACACGCACTACATAAAGTGATCCTTATGCAACTAAAAATGCAGCCTTAGATTTTTCTGGCTTCTATTATAAAAAATGAAAACACTTAAATTACCTTGAAATAGTTACCAGAGCCTTTATGTTTCACAATGGTTCCCTTTGCATGTTAAGAGTAAGAAATTAAGGGAAAAGTGGGACCATGGAGCAAGTAGTCAGAACAAAGATCACATTAAAAAAAAAGCCAATTATCTCCCATGTCCCTGCTTACATGGTGACAGTTATCTAGCAACAAAAGAGAACTAGGCTATAAAAGCAGGCATCTTGTGCAAAGTAGAGCAACTGATACTTAAATTCACTCAAGTCCTAAGACTAAACAAAGCTGTAAAGAATGAATCTAGGCAATTTTTATAACAAACAGCAACTGGCAAAATTTCATGTGTCAGTATGATGGTGTTTCAAAGCAGGTCTGTCATTAACATGTTTTAGAGATCAACAAAAGGCATCCAGTTGCAGCCTTTTTCCTTATTGCAAAGTCATAAGCTGACAATCCATTACTACACTGGTAATACTACTCTCACCCTTTACTAGCTCAACTTTCTTCACAGTTGACAAGATTTACTTTTCCTCATCATCTGGAGTATGCTTTCCTACATCAGGAGTTCAAGCTTGTTGCAACTAGTTAAGACTTTTCTTAATCTAATCTAAAGCCAAGAAATAGCATTATTAAGCAACCAAAATCCTCAATTCAAAATACACCTATTACAGCAGCTCTTATCTAGGGGTGCCAGCAGTCAGTCAGTCAGTCATTCATGGCTAGGCTTCGCGAACGAAGATCCAGGGAGGGTTCCATCCATGCTTTTCATCAGTGCTTTTTACAAGCACGCTGATGACTGAAAAGGCCAATGCAGGACAGACAAGAGTGGTTGCAAAAGGCACAGCAGAAGGACTCCTCAGGAGGTATAACCTGCAAGACACGATTCTTTCTACACTGTCTTTTCTCCTCAAGAGTCATCCTGCGTGCCCTTTCAAAAACATCTGCAGCATTAAAAATAGTGTGTCTCCAGACCTCCCGACTGGAGGCTAGAGTAGACCAGTTAAGGTGATCAATGTGACCAAGACTGAGATATTGTTTCAGGGAGTCCTTGTATCTCCTTTTTGGGGCTCCTCTCTTGTGACAGCCATTGGCAAGTTCACCAAACAGTATGATTTTAGGGAGGCGGAAGTTCTTCATCCTGGAGACGTGCGCTGCCCAACGCAGCTGCGTTCTCAGCAGCATGGCCTCAATGCTTGAAATTGCTGCACATTCTAGGACAGACAGATTAGTTACATAATCTGTCCAGTGGATGTTTAGGATTGTATGGAGACAGCGCTGATGGAAGCGCTCCAAGAGTCGTAGGTGGTGGCGATAGATGACCCATGATTCGGAACCATATAAAAGAGTAGATAGCACAATGGCTCTATAAACACTGATCTTTGTACTTATCTTCAAGTGTTTATTTCGCCAGACTCTTTTATAGAGTTTTCCGAAAGCACTATATGCCTTTGCTAGCCTATTGTCTATCTCTCCGTCAATCTTACCATCTGAGGAGATGAGGCTGCCTAGGTAGTTAAACTGATGGACTGATCTAAGCTCTGAATCGCCAATGGTGATATGAGGGTGATGAAAGACTACCTGAGGTGCAGGTTGATATAAAACTTCTGTTTTCTTTAAACTAACTTCCAGCCCAACCACTATGTGATTAAGCTCTACACAGTCTATACAGTCCAGTAGATTTTTTATACCCCATCTTTGCTCTAACCACAACAACCACCCTTGAAGAGCATACATGGGCAGTAGAGCATCCCTCATGACTTAATGCAGATCTATTTCTAGACTATTGCTTAGACCCACTAATCCATTCTTTACTGGATAGATGGTGTTTAGGGCATGCTGAAAAGCACTCAGCTGCAATGAAGTCTAAAAGAAGTTGGCTACGTTATATCAACACTAGGTTACTTCATCGGATATATACTTCAGACATTTTACCACAGTACTTCAGCACATAAAACTATTTACCTTAAAGGTAAATATGACAAATCAAAACAGAAGCCTATTGTCTCCAACTCTCTCCTTTTATACCAACGAATTAAAATGCCATGCCCACCAAGCGAGATTTAAACCCTCTAGAAATAAACAAGGGGAGAATTCTGAAAACAGAAAGATAGAGAATTAAAGTTCAGACTGCATTTCTAATTGGGCATTCCTCCTGTTCCCATCCTGGCTTGTACCAGGTTCTCATCCCTTGCTGCAGTGTTGGAGTCGTCTACTCAGCTGACCTGCAGGAATACAACTTGCCTGAAATCTACGTAACTTCTATTTCTCGTATGGCAATACTCAGGACAAATCAATGCACTGATACCATTCTTATATGGAGCAAATAGAAAAGCCAATCATCTGCCTATCTGAAGTGAATCAGTACTTGTTATTGAAAGAAGTCTAAAAGATAAGCTTGTTTTCTATTACTATTTATATGCTTATTTCAAGGAATAGACAAAGTTCAGGATCAGGTTAACACCATCACAAAACAATAGAAGTAACAGCAGTATAATTAAGGTTAAATCTTGTATACTAACAGCCTTCTGCTGTTGAACACAAATCCCTCCACAGCAAGTACATTCTTATGAGAAGTACTCACAATGTACAATGGTGGTGGTCAAAGCTTTTGCCCTATATACCTGCAGAGCTGAATTTCAGGTAGTTCTGAAAACTCAGGTTGCTCTTTGTAGTCATCCACCCCAAGAGCATTCTCATAGTTATATCAATCCTGCTAATTCTCCTATAAAGCTTTGCATAACAAAAAGGAAGAAAATCTTAGGATATGTATCCTGGCTTCCTTTTTCTCCACAAATACACTAGTCTATGTAGTGAGAATATATATTAAAAGAACAATATATAGATACATCATCTATGTGCACACATCTATACATACAGATGACAAACCCCATAAGGATTAGCAGGAAGCATTTGCCAAGAGAATTCTTTTAAAGTGTATTTTAAGAAGGGAAATCTGAAGCATTTTACCTGTCTTGTAACTCTGTGATCTATATATATCCCTGAGTTCTTTCATAAGTCGATCTGAAGCCTGAACTGACCCAGAGACTGCACCCTGAAACAAACAAAAAAGATGTCAAATAAGTAAAAAGTAATATTTACATCAAATAGATTAATTCCCATTACAAAGTTACACTAACTAAACAAGGGAAGAATTCTGAAGAGGGAAAGATAGAGAGTTAAAGTTCAGACTGCATTTCTAATTGGGCATTCCTCCTGTTCCCATCCTGGCTTGTACCAGGTTCTCACACCTTGCTGCAGTGTTGGAGTTGTCTACTCAGCTGACCTGCAAGAATACTACTTATTTGCAAAAGAGTGAAAAAACAAGCACCTACACAGAGAAAGACTGAAGTAAACAAATCTCAAAATACAAAATATTTTATTGTGATTTGTCATAGTTCCTGTGGTTTATGCAACCAGGGAAGAAATCTATTCTTTGATAGGAAACTTAGCACACAATTTCTGAACCAGGTATTGGAGCCTGAGATACAGTGCTAAAGCAAATTAAAATAATGACCTTTAAGTAACACATAAAAGATATGACTGGCTCTAAAAACCACCACTTATTGACAAACTAATGAAAGTATCAGTTATCAAGTAACTAATGTCTACTTAGATCAACAACTGCTACACTGGATGTATTCTGCACACATCCCCAGTGCTGACACTTCTGTAACCCTGGTATTAAGCTTTGCCTCAATTTTCTAAGCTTTAAAGTGATGACAGAACTTCTTCATCTTATAAAATTGTTTATTTAAAACACCACAATCACCAGAAGTACCTAGATTACTCTCTCCAATTCAATGCCAAAGGTAGAAAGAAAGATTTTGATACTATACCTTAGATGTTAGGTGATCACCATGCTTATATATTCCACCCAAAATAACATTTTATGTTTTTGGGAAACAGAGATAAAAGTTAGTGTTACGAGATTTAACATACAGAAAAAGAATGAGGATTCCCAACGAGTTAAGGTAGCTATTACCTTGTACCCCAACCCTGTGAAACTTTGACATTCACCAGCTGTTAGATTCCCAAATGTAGATTATTTCTTAAGACCCATGCAGTTCTCTGCTGCTGCTTGGACTTCAATCACTCCCACTGCAGTACAGGCTACTATATGTGGCTCATAAGTATGGTTTCAGGACAGGGAGTGGAAAAACTCCCAGCATGCACCTCCCCCTTCAACCAGAAAAAAATTTTCCCACCAAGAATGAAGTACTGAATGAATAGTTTATGGGTGTGTTTTTCTACTCCACCTAAAAATTAGAAAAGATTTGTTTCTTCAGTTTCCTTTCAGACACTAAAACCATCTAGAAACAGATCCTTCTTTGATAGAAATGTCAGAGAATTGTTTCTGGAAGAATCTGAAGCAGTTATGGCTATTTTCTAACACCTGAAATGTCACCTGTTTGCCTGAAGTCCACAGTCATTATCTATTCTACAAGGTCTTAATTGTAGGATCAAATTATTTGTTAATAAGGACTGACCATCACCTGATGCTAAAGCCTCCACACAATCCTTTGCCTTCTCTCTTCAGCAGCACCACATAATGCGCTTAGCTTCACAATATAATCTGTAGACTATTCTTTTACGCTATTAAATTTCATATTTCAATGGATTTAATTATGCAGATTACTCAAATTCCACTAGATTTTAACAGACCAGTATGAAGAATGAACTTTAAATATAAAAATAAAAGGCAACTCCTTTAATCTAATTAAACAAAAGCTAAATAAAGATGGGGCTCCAGACCAGTAATTTTTCAGCTTACTGAAGCCCCTGTCTATACAGCAGTACCCAACAAAGAAGGGATTTCTCTTCCTCTAACAGCAAGCAAACAAAGTTTTACGGAAAAATCATGGTTGCTTGTGTACATTATTTTCAGCTTACTGCTATTTATAGCTACTACTTGCAGAGAGTTGGAAAAAGAAGCATGACGTATAAAAGTTAGCACAACACGGGGTGTCTAACAACCATTCCCAGTAAAACTACTGTGCTTTTTCCAGTCTGAAAATCACTTGGGATCTCCTGTGGCCCCTGGTGCAATACCTGTGCCGACAGCAGAGGGAGCATTAAACTCATTGCCCATGGTAAAATGTGGGGAGTGATACCCATGTTCCTAGAATGCTTGGATGGGTAGGATGAGCTCATTAGCCTTCTGGCAGTCATTCTAGGAGAAGGACAACTCTAATTCCAAACCCAGGCAGATGGAGCTTGTTTAGCCCTGGAAGGCCTTCCATCTAAGAGATTAAACCTCCATCCTAAGGAGTTGGCTGCCAGCGTCCAAGCTTGCTAGGCCCTGGCAGATGAACCTTAGGACTAAAGAATGGGTCCAGCTCTGCGTATGATGTGTCTCATCTAAAAAAAATCCATAGTGCAGGCTCGAGGGTGCTATCTGCTATCCTCTTTTTATCAGCGCGCTTGGAAAAGGCGCTGAGGAGGAGCGTGGGTGGAGCTCTTCCTGGANCAGTGAAGGCTGAGACTCATGAATGGGTGGAGTCCAGAGGAAAAACTTCAGAGGTGTTAAGACTTTGGCTTTCCTCTGTGCAGAGCTGTGCAATATCCTTGCTTCATAAGATGTATTTCTTAATGAAAGACAGAATTTTCTTACATTTTTCACAGAATATCAACCTTTAAATATAGGCAATTTCAAAACACTTTAGAATCTCAAAGACATCCTGTGGAAAACTAGTTTCCTCATTGTATATTTATTTCCATCAAATTAAGCTACTGATGGAACTACACAGTCAGTGGAAGCAAGGACAGG
>VWZO01004969.1:4768-54679 GCA_013396975.1 Bucco capensis
AGGTGAGGCCTCACCAAAGCTGAGTAAAGGCACATGATCACCTCCCTGCTCCTGCTGACAACACTGTTCCTCATACAGGCCAGGATGCCATTGGCCTTCTTGGCCACCTGGTCACACTGCTGGCTCATGTTCAGCCAGCTGTCAATCAACACTCCCAGGTTCCTCTCTGCCTGGCAGCTATTTAGCCACTCCTCCCCAAGCTTGTAGCACTGCTGGGGGTTGTTATGGCCAAAGTGCAGCACCCAGCATTTGGCCTTATTGAATTTCATGGAATTGGCCTTAGCCCATCGATCCAGCCTATCTAGATCCCTCTGGAGAGCCTCCCTACCCTCAAGTAGATTGACACTGCCACCCAGTTTGGTGTCATCTGCAAACTTACTAAGGGTGCACTCTATCCCCTGGTCCAAATCATTGATGAAGATGTTAAACAGGAGTGGCCCCAGTACTGAGCCTTGTGGGACCCCACTCGTGACCAGCTGCCAACTGGATTGAACTTCATTTAACTCTCTTTTAGTTTAAAGCCATTACTCCTATTGCAACAGACCTTGCTAAAAAGACTGTCTCCATCTTTAAGTACCGATATGCTGCAATAAGGTCTCCCCAGAGCCTTCTCTTCTCCAGGCTGAACAACCCCAACTTTCTCAGCCTTTCCTCATAGGAGAGGTGTTCCATTCCTCTGATCATTTTTGTGGCCCTCCTCTGGACCTGCTCCAACAGGTTCCTGTGCTTCTCATGCTGAGGACTCCAAAGCTGGATGTGGTACTCCAGGTGAGGTCTCATCCAAGCAGAGTAGAGGGGCAGCATCACCCCCCTCAATCTGCTGGCCACACTTCTTTTGATGCAGCCCAGGATTTGGTTAGCCTACTGGGCTGCAAGTACACATTATTGGCTCATGTCAAGCTTTTTGCCTGCTAGTACCTCCAGGTCCCTCTCCGCAGAGCT
This sequence comes from Bucco capensis, assembly GCA_013396975.1. NCBI lineage: Eukaryota > Metazoa > Chordata > Aves > Piciformes > Bucconidae > Bucco > Bucco capensis. The sequence continues at coordinate 5,711 of VWZO01004969.1, forward strand.
GCTCTCAGTCACATAATCTCCTAATCTGTACTGATACGGAGGATTGCCCCAGCTCAGGTGGAGGACCTTGCACTCAGCCTTGTTTGAACCTCATGAGGTTCACACAGGCCCACTTCTCAAGCTCATCCAGGTCCTTCTGGATGGCATCCTGTTCCTCAGGCGTGTCAACTGCACCACTCAAGCTTGGTGTCATCTGCAAACTTGCTGAGGGTGCACTTGATCCCCCATCAATGTCGTTGATATACAACATACTTCAAAAGTATTTAAATGAACTCCCCAGATATCATCTATTACAATAAGTACTGCAGAGATTTGCTGTGCATAACAATGTCCATAACAGACATCACAGAGAATGCTGCAGTTTATTACCACAAGATATGAAAAGCTTTGACATCTATTTATTAGCACGCCTCAGGTACAGTACAACAAAAAAGTTTCAGGAAACAGGCAGAATATATAATCAACACTTCCCCCTCCGTTTTTTTTATTTTCCCTCCCTTTCCCTGACCTGTTTTCTTGAATAATATGCAGACCTAGTGAGGATATTAACCTGTTTCCATGTCACAGTACAGCTCATGAACCAATGTGCTGAGATACATTAGCTGTTGTTTTATTGATCCATTTATAAGTTCATTCTACTGGGAATACAAGCTAGAGTACCAGAAAGTCTGTTGTTATCCTCTGCTTTGTGACATACTTTACTATTTCCCAGAACACATTTAATGTTCTGTAGAAATACTTATAGAAAATTCCTCCTCCTCAGTCTCCCACATCTGAATCACTCTTACATATTTTTAGCCCATTCATTATTTTCAGAAGTCAAAATGTAATAAATCACATGATTTTTTTAAAAATAAAAATGCAAGATTTACATGCACCAAACATTATCTACTACAAATACTGATTTACACTTTACTAAGTATTAGAAATGAACAAGCTAGCTGGTCCTTTCTCAAGTACATAAAATGCCAAAACAAGTTTCATGCAGATAGGGCAAACAACAACAAAAATGTAGTTTCCCCTTGATTCCCTACAGACTTCTCATATGCTAACTCCCCACAGTACAGTGTGCACTTGTATAAGCTTTGGTAAGCCAAACTGTACCATAAAAAAGAATTCTAGACAAGACATTAATATACGATCATTATTTACTAAGGTTCATCATACCTGCTTCTGCCTTTAGCATTAACGTTTGAACCATCAACTACTTGCTGCTTATTTGCAATGTATATACTAATAAAAATTAACGTTTGTGCTAAAGAGTGCTTATATAATTTTGTAAGCTTGAAAACATTTAAAAAATGTCTAAAGATGTCTATATTAAACTCACATTCACTGTTCTGATTTAAAGAAGATGAGAAAGCAGCTGAGCTTTGTCTGAATATTTGGAGCTGTAAAAGATGACAGGGGAAAGTAATTCCAAAAGCAAGGCTTCTAGCTCTTAAATTCAAGGACTGCAAGCCTGACCAAATCCATGTATCAGATCAGTTACGGTGGAATGTAACAAGCCAGAGCTTATTGCAAAATAATTAGGCAAAAGATCACCAGAGTTCCTATCCTGTCACACTTCTAAAGCCAACCACAATTCAGTGAACTCTCATCTGCAACATAAAATGGCACCACTTCAGGCTTGGAGAGATGTTCAAAAGAAGGAAACATTCACAGTTTATGAGTTTTAAAAACCTAGTTTCTCCAATTCTCAAAAAAAACCCAGACATCTTGCTTTTAATGACGGAAGCTGTGGGAAATGAGTGCAGTGCCACCAAAGGAGTGGAAAATAAATAACAAAACAGATACAGATAAATCACGTCCTGTACACCAGAAACATTATGCAAAAAAATGAAGACACTTCTATAAGTGGGATGCTTTAACTGAAAAGGGGGAAGAAAATAAATGGGAGCAAGGATATATCAGACAGCATGATCACTACCCTCACTTCATTAGCAACTAGGCCTGCAGAAACACCTGACCAAAATCAGTTGTCTTTCAACACCTTGAAAGACAGTTGAAAATCAGTTGGCCAATTTCTAACATTTTGAAATAAAAAATTAGAGATCTCAAAAATAATTATGTTCCTATAGACCACATTAAAACTGATGGTCAGGCAGATGAAAAAGACTCAATCTGCACTTTCAGTGAGGGGGAACTAGGAAAATTCACCTCATATATTTGATTGGGCAGCAGGTCAATTCGTACAGACTATCCACAACACTGATGGTTGTTATGAAGGAGAATTGGACTAAGGACTGGAGGAGAAGGGGTAAGGAGATAAAAAGACAATCTAAATACATACAAATGTAAATATTAATTCTGTGGCTCACAGGAACTATGACCTGCAGACAGTGACTTGTTTCAGTAGCCTAAGAAACTGCGAAACTAAGAAACTTGGACAAGTATTTACTTTTCCTGACCTCCTTGTGTTAAGTAGGTTGCCTAGAAACACTTTACCTCAGAATGGGAAAATGGATTATGCACTCCTATCTCCATATTTCAAATATTTTCTTGAATGACTGAATCAATTTTATGAAATCCATGGAAATAATCTTCCATTATGCTTTTTACAGCATTGAGCACAATGAAGGTACTCAATGAAGAACAAAGTAGACATGTAATAATGATAATGCACTCTGAAAAGACTTCCATAAATACGAACCTGGATAAAACATGCAGAAGTGTTGGTAGGATGACTCAGCTTCTAATGATATTTCATTTATGTTCATTTTCTTAGCAGCAGCCTGAGGTTATTAATAACTTCCAGTATGCTACTTAGAGCTGTGGATTCATTTTCCTGTTAATGGTAGCAATAGGTTCCTCAATAATGGCTTTAAGATAATGCTGGGGTTTGACATGTAGTTGGATTTGTATGAGGGCTTCTCATGAATAGCCAGGGTGCATAAGAGATTTTTGCTGTAGTTAACTTCAGTGTCCTCATACACAGAGTAGACAATTGGAGTGGACACTGTTCTATTATTTACGAGTGCAAAGGATGGTCAACATAAACTGTATTTTTTGTTTAAGAGGACTACAGGAACTTTAAACATGGCAACATATGGATAGATCAGAGGACTGGTAATGCAATACTGAGCTCTTCACCTCTAGGTCATTGGTTCAAATCTAAACTCGTTAGTAACGAAGGCAAGCTATTATCATCTGACAGCTCTGGCCTTTGCAAATTCATTTGCCATGCTCAGTCCAGTTCCCATTAAACTCAAAATTCACCATTACAATTTGCATTCCTGAAAAAAAAATCATCCCAGCAAAGTAACACCAAACATAACAGAGACAGAAGTAATCTCCACCTTCTCAGGCAGTGTCTCCAGTCCAGGACCTAGGGAGAGTGCCAGAAAAAAAGTGAAATTTACGCTACCAGTAGCATAGCACATCACTCTGTGTATAAAGATTACTTCTGCCTCTCAGATACTTAATTATAATTACCTCTCTACCAGTTCAAAGCTTTCAAGTTTTTTACTACTAAAGAAGGACAAGAAAGAAGAGACATCAATACACAGGTTTTAACATTGAAATTTCACAGTGCTGCTTAAAGACTGCTTCAGATATCTTGTTCAAAGATGCATTTCATTAAGGCTGAAGGTTCTGAAGAAAATGGTAACAGCGATCTATAAAAACAATATCAAATTTAATTGTAATAATAATAATGGTGAGGCTTCATATTATTTATTACTGAAGTTGCCCATCTCTTTATAAGCACTGGTTTTTAGCTGCTTGTAATTTCTCCAGGCTGTGAGTCTTTGGGCTTAAGTTTTCACGCTGAGTACCTGCCTAAGGTTGAAATTAAAGTTTTGTTTTGTTTTCTGGTCTGTAGTTTTAAACAGAGTACATAGATCTGTTTTGAAACAGTCTTTTAAGAAAAAAAAAAAAAAGGCTATAGTTTATCCATGGCACAAAGGCTTAAATACCCGATGGATTGACTCTGAAAGACTTCAGTACTCTTGTGTCTTGTAGCAGGATCCTTGAATTTGGCTTGTGGCTGCCATACATGCCAGGAACGTGCAGTTCCTATAAAAAACACAACAATTCAAACTAGATAGAACCTCTGACAGGTGTGCACTTCAGTCCTTTCTTCAAAGCAGGGTTGATTTAGAGCAGCCTCTCACAGCCTTGTCCAGTTGAGTTGCATTTATTCTGTGATAAGCATCAGAAAATGTAGGGGAAAATATCTAAGAAGGAATTGAAATGGGACATTTCCAAATCTGTTCTACTGCTCTGGAGAGCTATGTGGAACAGTTACTTTTTATGGCAAATGGGTTGTCCTGGTTTGAGTTATAACCCTAAACTGACCAACAAGGTATTCCATACATATCATATTCAGTTCCTGAAACTTTCACACCAAGATTGGGCTTAGGGGTCTCTTACGTAAAGCCTAAGACCCAAGCAAAGCAGGTGCATGATTAAGCTATTTAGCACCTAATTAACAGCAAATACAAAAAAGGATCATAGAATCATAGAACGGCCAGGTTGGAAGGGACCCTAAAGATCATCTAGTTCCAACCTCCTCGCACTGAGCAGGGATGCCAATCACTAGACCAGGTCACCCAGGGCTGCATCCAGCCTGGCCTTGAACACTGCCAGGGATGGGGCATCCACAACCTCACTGGGCAACCTGTTCCAGTGCCTAACCACTCTCCAGGTAAAGAACTTTCTTCTAATCTCCAATATAAATTTCCCCTCCTTCAGTTTATATCCATTCCCCCTTGTCCTGTCACAGTCTGACCGCCTAAAAAGTCTCTCCCCTTCTGTCCTATAATCTCCCTTTAGGTACTGGAAAACTGCTACAAGATCCCCTCGAAGCCTTCTCTTTTCCAGGNTCACTGCTCTCCACCTGGACAAGGAGCCATTGACCACGACTCTCTGATAGCGTCCTTCCGGCCAATTTCTTATCCATCGAATGGTCCACTCATCAAATCCACATTTCTCCAGTTTGGAGATGAGGATGTCATGAGATGTAGGGGCTTCCACCCTCCTTGAGTGTTGAGCACCTGAGCCATCTAAAATAGGTGACTGGTAACTCTCCTTGTGAGGCTCAGAAGCCCAGCTCTGCTGTTGCAGGACTCTGTCCATTCTTCCTTCAATCTCAATCCATGAATTCCTGAATGCAGTTCCAGGATCCAGCCCCTGCCAAATTTGATTCCTGTCTGCTGGTGAGTCCTTTTGTACAAGGTACTTGAAGCCAAAATGTTTAAACAACACTTGTAGAAGCAACACTTAAGTATTATAATTTCCCGCAGATGGGTTTAATTCAGAAATAGATTTATTTACAAGTTATTATGAATGATACTAGAGAAGTCAATCTTTTACAGTATTTATTCATAAATGTTAGATAGAAAATCTACAGATTAGTCTATATAAAACATAGCTTTACACATGCTTTCATAATATGAACAAAAATGGTTTTAAGCCTCAAAACTGGAAGCTAGCCTCTTCCTTTGCCTTTTACTGGTTTGGCAGCAATCAAACACCCTGCAGGTACTGCAGTTCTCCATTCTACCAAGTGATAAGTGCTACAGAATACAGAAACCAAGTTTTAATAGAGCACCTTCAATATCATCTCTACTTCACGTATTTAGGGCACTAGACAACAAAATCTCCTGGAAGTTTTAGCCTGTGTGAACACAAAATGTTACTTCTAATATTTAAGACTACAACAGAATACATACAGCTCACAAACCTTGGAAATAGTGTAAAAAATATTTTAGGTAAGAGATTCCTGTCTTCCTTGCAGGTTCCTTGGTTTTTACTAAGGTAAACACACTGAAGCTTTCCTTCCTTTTCCAACAACTCCAGAAACAGAACACTTACTGTAGCTTTCAGAAAGCCGCAAGAGGTTACCTTCTCAACTGAATGACTGAGTTGGCATGCAGTCTATTGCTATAAAATCACAGTAGCATAGCCAAGTGATACCCTAGTTTGGCCAAATACTGGTTCCATGTGCCATAGACAATGGCTGGTGAGATTCACTAACACTTTTTAACTTTTTGAGATCACAGAACAGGAAACTCCATGTATTAAGTGACATAGCAGAGAGAAAAGAAGGCATACACTGTATGCCAAACTTGTGTGTCAAGAGGCACAATAAGAGGCCTGTGTATTGTGTCATTTGCCTTAAGTGTCCAGCCCACAGCTAGGAGACAATTCCTCCTAGCAGTCTCACACACAGAGTGGAAGGCTAGGAAAGGCAGCTGCCTACAGATGAAGGCAAAATCTTAGAAGACTAAAGACTGTCTATTACTTGACTTGCAGTTAATAGGAACAATAGAGGTTCATTCAAGAAGATCAAAATTCCTTGACAGTTGGTAACAAGATTCCCTTGCTGCTCCTCTCTGCCATCAAACACTCTGCATCTGTGCTAGGGAATGACCTTCAGTGAGAGAACTGCACAGTAACTTTGAAATGATGACTGCAGCCACTATCAATAGAAAAGAAAGCAGTAAGACAAGGTTTAGACAAAGGCAAGAAGTGGAGTCTTTCAGAGAACAAATTAAAATAGACTGTGTGTTTGAATAAACGTGGGTGGAACATGTTGGCAAACTGAAGGATGTGCAAGGGATTTAAATTTCAGAAGGTAGCATGACTAGTAAGTTCTACAAGTGTAAGACTTGAAAGACTTGCACTTCTATTGATTCTGAACAGTAAGGCAAGCAGGTTTTAAAAAAGAGTAACCATGACTTTTTATTATTTTATTCTCCCTCAGTTTCCTTTTTGTATCACCTGCTGCATTTTGCATAGTTGAACCAAAAGTTATTCAGGACAGCCATAACTGTTCTTTATACAGTATGTTTAGAAAGCATTCAAACATAATGGAGGCTAAATTCTGATTAGTGTGGATAGAAGCTACTAGAACTACAATAATGTGATACCTAAGAGCTCTCCCACTGTTCTCTTATCTCTAGGTAAGAAAGTTTTTGAAGCTCCATAAACTGGGAAATAAATACACTTTCTCTTCTATGTACTCTCCATGAAAATTCACATAAGAAGGCTTAATGCCTAATAACATCACCAGGACTGGATAAAGAAGGATTTAAATTCACATTATCCTTTTTAATGAACTCGTGACTACAGTCTCAAAATAGACTTGTTAACCCAGAATAGAGAGAAAAACTGACATACTTTTTACCTGGAATGACTGAAAGAAATTATCTGAAATGCTTTTACAGCTGTCACTAGCATAAAAAAGTAAAATTTCTAAATTCTCTGGAATGACTGTAAGTTTTTTTGTTTGGACAAATCAAGCACATCCTTACCCCTCACTGCACCCCAAGGATACTGTGACAAAAGGCTTCCTGGCTGGCATCATCTAGGTGACAGATTTAAAAAACTCCCTCCTATTTAATTCAATCTGAATGACATGCAGTGTATCTTGATTAGATATATTCCTAATTAGGTGCTGGAATAAAATTTAAAGAATATCCTGTGTAGTGAATTACCATTATTTCTATCACTTCCTAAATGAGAACAGATTTCAACAGAATCATTCAATTTTATTTTAGTTCATAATCAATGTTTAGTAATTATTTTTAAAAGTGTTCATGTTCAAGTTATGTGTGGGCTCACTAGTTTAGTTTTCAGCAGAGCAATACTTTTTTTCCATCTGGAAACAAACACAGGACTATGTTGCTATTGTTGCTATTCTTTTTCCAAAATTGCTATTCAATGTCACGTACATTGCAGCACAAAACCGTTCAGTCCTAGAATTTCTTTTGTAAGCTTACAAAGGTTTGTTTTCAGCACATACTTCTTTCAAACTGTGTGAGAAATTACACAACCATTTTCCCCTCACATTTCACATGTATATTTTTTCCATGATTATAACACTCAGAATTTGTTCTGAAATATGAAAAGCTCTTTTCATACGCACAATCAGCCACTGCAATACCCACAGCTTCACTCAGCTGAAAGACTAGAAAGCCATTGGGTCTGCAACTTTTTGAAAGCAGATGTATATTATTACGTTTTCTATTCAGGGCTGTAATCCTCACGAATCCTCACTCATAATCCTCCTACTGAATGAAGAGTTTCAAGCGAAATCAGACCCTGGAAAAGCAAACAGGTCCTGCGCTTTTTTAATAAGAAAACAAAAGGCAGCACATGCTTTAGCCTACCTTTGACCAATATAGTAAATATAATACTATAACTGAGCAGCTCCCTCTAACCAACATCTTCTGTATGTTTAACTTTTCACATTAAGTGATCACACAGGCACAGTCTGAAAATCACTTGGGGTCTCCTGTGGCCCCTGGTGCGATAACTGTGCCGACAGCAGAGGGAGCATTAAACTCATTGCCCACGGTAAAGTGTGGGGAGTGATACCCATGTTCTTATTTATAATCCTTGTATGAGTAGTATGAGCTCATTAGCCTTCTGGCAGTCATCCTAGGAGAGGGACAACTCTGATTCCAAACCCAGGCAGATGGAGCTTGTTTAGCCCTGTAAGGCCTTCCATCTAAGAGGTTAAACCTCCATCCTAAGGACTTTGCTGCCAGCATCCAAGCTTGCTAGGCCCTGGCAGATGAACCTTAGGATTAAAGGGTGGGTCCAGCTCTGCGCATGCTTTGTCTCACCTAAAAAAATCCATTGCACAGGCTCAAGGGTGCTATCCGCTATCCTCTTTTTATCAGCGTGCTTGTAAAAGGCGCTGATGAGGAGCGTGGGTGGAGCCCTCCCTGGATCTTCGTTCGCGAAGCCTAGCCATGACGACGATGTGATCACATCTGAGTTATTAACATAATGTGATGATAGTGATATTAATTTCAATGATCCCTGCTGATAAAAGACCTTTTAGCCTCTAGTATCCTCTTTTTCTCATACCTGCTACTCCTTTCCTCTTCTCAAGATGACCAGCTGCAGACACGCAAACTGGCCCCTGGCCTACAGCCACGCCCGAGGTCAGGCCCCGAGGGCCGCGTCTGAGTCCCAGCATGGAAATCCTGCCGACCGCAGCAGACCCACGGGTAGAATGGCAGCTCGCCACCAGCAGAAGCGAGCCTACGCGGGCAGACGGGATTGAAGCGCTTTACAGAGCTGGGAAAGCCACTGTTAGGTCTCCAAGGTACACGGAACAAACCACCAGTTAACGCTTGTTTAGTTTTATTTTTCCTGAGGGGACGGGACAGGAGGGAAAAAAAAACAAAACCCAAAAGCGCTAGATCCGAGGTTCTCACCGAGTCACGCAGGGTCGCGGCCGCTGCCAGCACCGCCGTACAAACTACCCTAACCCCTTATCCAACCTGCCCGTGCCGCTGAGGGGAACAACCCCCCCGCCCGGCCGCCCGGCCGCCGGAGCCATGGGCCTGCCGCGAGGGTCATGACTGCCCCGGACAGTCGCAGCACTGCAAGGAGGAGGTGAAGGGGGTTGGGTGTCAGCAGCGGGCCCCGACCCCTCCGGGCGGCGGTGCAGAGTCCCTACCTGCTGGCGTCGGGCCCCGCCGCGGCGCGCAGCATCCCCTCCCTCCAGCCGCCCTCATCTCCCGCTGCTATAGCTACGGGGAGCCACAGCAGCCGTCTCTCGCGAGAGGCGCCATCGTCCTGCGAGAGCCGCGGGCCGAGCCGGGGGAGGGTGGCGCTTCTTCTCGCGAGAGGGCGGAGGGAGTTTACACCAGTGCAGCTCCGTGGAGTCCCATGTAGTCTCGTTTCTCTTCCGCCATTTCTTATTCCCTCTGGCCAGCCTAGCAGTACCCGTTGGCGGGGTGCTTCGCAGCACAGGCGGCCTAACCCGGTGTCCCGCCCCAGAAGGGACTAGACGTCTCCGGTTTGTTTAACTAACCCCGTCGTTGAGAGGCAGCCCGTAGAGCTGTCCCCAGACCCGGCCCGAAGCCAGGGCGTAGCCAGGAATAATTCTAGCTGCGTGTGAGGCTGACTGAGTGCCGATAAATCTCCATTCTCTGCGGAGGTGGCGGCCCTCGGGGCTCGGTGGTTGCCGGTTCCAGAGCGGAGCAGGCTCGGCCTCGCCTCGCCCCTGTGAGTGCAGAGTGGGTATAATTTCTCAGAACTGCAAAATATGGGCTGGGGGATATAACAATAGCAAAAGGTAACAGTCCAACACATTCACGTCTAGCAAAAGTTTGTTTATAGTTCGTGTGAGAACTGGGAAGAGCTTCGGAAGCTCTCCGAAGAGGAGATACAAGGACTCCCTGAAACAACATCTCAGCCTTGGCCATACTGATCAACTTAACTGGTCTACTCTGGCCTCCAATCTGGGAGGTCTGGAGACACACAGTTTCTAATGCTGCTGATGTTTTTGAGAAAGCACACAGGATCACTCTTGAGGAGAAAAGACAACTTAGAAAGAATCGTGTCTTGCAGAATGTATCATCTAAGGAGTCCTTTTGCTGTGCCTTTTGCAACCAGTCTTGTCTATCTCGTATTGGCGTTTTTAGCCACCAGCACGCTTGTAAAAAACATGGGTAGAGCCCTCCCTAAATCTTCGTTTGCGAAGCCTAGCCATGAATGATGAGAGTTGGGTTTCCTAACAGGTTAAAGCCATAACATCTTATATTCAACATTATCCATACAGGTACTTAAGGCATGAATTAGACCAGCTCAGGATCTGGGAAAATTTGAGATCTCTTACAAATTTGTATTTTGATTTTTATGAATGCTAGAAAATGTATAAAATTAATATTAAACTCACATTCCCTGAACTGCATCCGCTGCACATTGCAGTATGTGATTTTCCTGTCACTAGTGCAGAGTGCTGGTAATAACAGTAACTGTGGTGTAGTAGTATTTTGGTGATATCCAAGAAATGTATTCCTTGCCAACTGAAATAAATGAGTCCTTGGCTATGAAATCAGGATCATGCGTGCAGGGTCTGAAGATGACTAGCAGGCCTGCCATTTCCATGAGCAGTTGGTATCTCAGTGCTAGCACCATGGATAAACAATGCAATTAATTACTCAAGCTGAAACATGAAGACATTTATTTTCCACCCTTGTATTTCAGTGTGTGACATCTGAGAGGTATGTCCTTTGTGACAATCCTTAGAGGAGGGCCACCAGCTCTGTAGGTTGTGCAGGAAGTTGTTTTTATCCAGTCGTAAACCCCATTTCTGTATATGAGAAGTGAATTTATGCATAATGTTCTATATCTAAAAGATGTATTTCTGCATGCCAGAATTACCATCATCTGATAATTCAGGTATACCATCAGCGGTATACCAAATGCATAGTGTGTGCCTGAAGGTCTGGGACTGCCTTTTATTCTCCATATAGCAAACACTTAAAGCATACTGTTCATATATACAGATGTCTGAAATACTGTTTGTGCCACTGCTGCTAATATGGGATTTATAACACCACTGAACTAATAATTAAAAAAAAAACGTTAGTGCATTTGGAAGAATACTTGTTTACTTTTCCCATTCTGGTTCAGTCTTTTGCTTTGGTAATCATGCCACTCATACTGGAACAGAGAGCAAATAAGGAAGGCCTCAAGCTTTTCTTAGGGACCAAAGATAATTAAGAGAAACATTTAGAGATAGTAGGTATAATGAAGCCCTGAATCCAAGGCTCTAGGCCCATTAAAGTATGGCTGTTTTTATAATAGAATAGGGAAGTAATTGTTCATCTGAGTGAGGCACTATGGAATTTGACTAAAGTGCTCTTCAGTGTAATAGAATTTGTAAAGCATCTGAGAAGGCAAGCTCCTGTGCATAAGGCCCATAGGCTGTCCTTAGGCTGCCTAGCAGGAAGTTTGTCATTTGTTCCTCCTTCCAGGAGTTCACTTTGTTTTCCCTGCAGTGAACTATGTATAATGAGATTATTGCTTAAGGCAGGAACTTCCCCCACTAACAAGGGGAAGTCTGCAAAGTCCTTATTTATCCTTTTGTGTAGAGGGATGTTTTGGAGCACAAGTAGAGCATTGCTTAGTGGGTAGCCTTTTTCACTGCTTTCCTTGCATATTTTTTTTCTCCCCAGCTAGAAATGCAGGGACCTGGACTAAAACAGTGGTGGTGCCTTTGGCTTATATTTGAGCCTGGGAAGAGTTGAGACCTTTGTCAGCCTTTTGTCATATGGTTGTGCCTTCCCCATCCAAATTTCCCAAAAGTGAGTGTTCCCAGTACCTTGTTGGAAGAACAAAGAAGAATGACTATTTTGGTTGGGCATTAGAAGAATAAGTTGTAACTATAAATTAATCTAACTCAATTTATGCATTTATTTATTCACTGTGGATTTCTGAAAGGCAAATGTTCATTGTAACTCTTACTAGAGCTGTAGCTACGTCTTCCCATTTTTTAAAGGCTCCTTGCCTGCAAATTTATTTGTGTCAGTTCTACCTGAAAGTACATCAGATGGAATTTTTGTTAAATGAAGAACAGACTTTTACAATTAAAACACTTTGCACAAAACATTTTGTGAGTTTTTATTGTTAATCAAAGGGTCAAAACAAGAGCCTGCAGGTTTTCTTCAAAAAAGTTGCAAAATATGCATTAAAAATTTTGATGTAAATAATGTTTCTCAAAAGTACAGTTGAAAATGAAAGTTTATTAAGCTTTAATTTAAATCAGTTTATTAAGCTGATTGTTGTTCAGGTTGTGTTTAAGAGCACAGTGGTTCATGTACTTCAGTGGTTTATCCAGTTCTCTTCCCTTTTAGTAAATGTGTTAATTAACACCATATGCATCTGAGCAAGTATTTGCACTTATTAAAGCATCATGTAAGCTGCACTGCAAGTGGAAGATGATCATCAGAGGGAAGATGACACTTACTGTGTGTTAAATAAATAGAGGGCAAGACATACAGCATAAAGGCAGTGCTAATTAAGTACATCAGCTGAAGAGACTTTTACTAGTAGATATAAGATACAATGAATATAATTGTCTCAAATCCCACATACCCAGCAGTTCACAAAAGTTGCAGAGTTCCACAAAATGTTTGCAATCTTGCTTTCACGCGTCTGCAAATTCTGCTTGATTATCTGTGGTCCTGGCCAGACATACCTCCAAGACAGAATAGGCAACTTGTCTGAACTAGTTTGTAACCTACAATTTGAGGATTTGGGAATAGATAAGGTTGTGTATAAATGTATTAATGTGCTGTGAGCCAGCATGCTGGCTTGCAAACTTTTCTAATACTCATTCAAGAGAAATTAGCATGCATGGTGCTGATGGGACAGCAGTGGATCCCAGAAGTTGCCAGAGAAGTGCTAATGGCAGCTTGTTGTGCCAAAGGGCTGTCCTTTGGATGTGGGGTATTTTCCAGATGATCGCACCTGTGACAGTCTTCTCTAGAAGAAAACATACACCTGCAGACAAACCAGACAGGAAAAAAACCTCAGTGCAGTGAATGATCAAGCCTTGCACCACAAGTCAGCGCTTCCCAGGAAGGGACCTCTTTGCTCTGTGGCAGAATGATAATGTGCAGGCTCTTGGCTGTCTAGTGCCTGCCATCTTCTATAAAAGAAGTGAACACTTTTTATGTGTTCACAATATGATTTTAGAAAAGTAAGTCAAACAAGACAAAGACCCTATTCTCCTAACTACTTGAAACTGTTCCAAACATTATGTCAGAGTCTCTAAGCCTAATGACAAAGCCACATTCTAAATGCTCTGTCAATAACAATATCAAGTGTATTTCCCTAATGTTAGTTGTATGAATTATATTATCATCATCACTAATGGCAAGCTGCTCACATGAGAGGAAAGATTGTGAGATGGAAACCCTTTGACTAGGGAATACACTGCAGTCAAATGGAAGATTTTCTGAGCAACACAGAGGACCATACCAACTATGCTACTACCTGCTAAATATTTATGTCATGAGCTATAACTTCAGGCAAGATTTTAAACATGAGTCCATATTTATCAACAGTACTGCTAAGATTTTATTAAACACCTTCCTTTTACATTAAAACATGGGCACTGGTTTTTGAGCCTTTTCATTGTGGCTTGGCGGGCACAGTCTGAAAATCACTTGGGGTCTCCCGTGGCCCCTGGTGTGATAACTGTGCCGACAGCAGAGGGAGCATTAAACTCATTGCCCACAGTAAAGTGTGGGGACTGATACCCATGTTCCTATAATCCTTGTATGGGTAGGATGAGCTCGTTAGCCTTCTGGCAGTCATCCTAGGAGAAGGACAACTCTAATTCCAAATCCAGGCAGATGGAGCTCATTTAGCCCTGTAAGGCCTTCCATCTAAGAGAAAGACACTCTAATAAAACCTGTGTCCTAAGACTTCGCTGCCAGTGTCCAAGCTTGCTAGGCCCTGGCAGATGAACCTCAGGATTAAAGGGTGGGTCCAGCTCTGCGCATGCTGTGTCCCACCTAAAAAAAATCCATAGCGCAGGCTCGAGGGTGCTATCTGCTATCCTCTTTTTATCAGCACCCTTGTAAAAGGCGCTGATGAGGAGCGTGGGTGGAGCCCTCCCTGGATCTTCATTGGCAAAGCCTAGCCATACATACATATTGTGGCTTGGATTCTTTATCACACAAGTTGCCTTACCTGAGAGAAACAAAGCTTGAAAACTATAAAATAATATTCCTAAAAATAACACTCTAAATAACTAAAAATATATGACATTTTTCTTCTGTAGGAAAGATCAGAATGTCACAAAAATCTATCCAATCTGTTTTGCATGGGACAGCCCTCCTCTATTAAATGAATTTTTGGCTGCTCTTCCCTGAAGTATAAGCTTAATATCCAGTGCATCATTTGTGAGGGAACTGTAGCCTGCCTTTACAGGAGGATGGGCTAAATTTGTTCTTTTTTATCTCTAACTATGATGAAGCTGTTTAAAAGCAGATGACTAAGTTTCTATTCTGTAGGTCCTAGTATGTGGGGAAAATCCACTGTAATTACATTTTATAAAATCCTCATTCCCTATATAAATAATTCTCTGACATAGGCAATTCCCCTGAGTTTGTATCATAGCCCAAGGAAGACAAAGAGCAGGAACAGTTACTTACTTCCTCTTAAATATTTGATCATTTTTGACAAAATTCTGCCCTGATTCCAGTAGCTGCAAGCCTCACTGAAATTATTATGTTTGAGACAGAATTTGGATTACTGATTTTTCTTACTTTTAACATTTCTTTGAATAAATTACTGAAGTAGCACATATCTTAAGCTGTGTAAACAGCAAGACAATAGTTGTCTGAATTGTTCTATGACATGTAGTGTTGTATTTCTCATTTTGTCCTAGAAACAAAAGCACATAAATCCTGCTTGACAGCATTTGAGATTGAAAGCATACTAGCAAAAGAAGAGCTATATGCCTCATTAAGCAAATTTACCAAAACTGAAGGATCCTCTTAGCTTACAAGTATTAATTGTAGTTATATTAATAATCCTTTGCAGTAATAAGATACTAATGCAACATTTTTTTCTCCATTGAGGATTTGGGATAATGGAGTGCACAAACAAGAATTCTTCTCCATCAGTTTATTATGAACCAGGGAGAGCCGTGAGTATATATCCAGTCCTCTGACCTACTTTCTGCATGCTGCTGCCTTACGTGCAAGAACTTTGAAACTACACCACCAGAGAGCACTGTGCTATTTCTGCACAGTGTTTTTTATATTTTCCTGCATGTTTAAGGATCTATTTTATTTAGGTTTTGGTTTTTTGGTTGTTGGGGGTTTTTTTTCTATGCTCCAGTAGAACTCAAAGGAGTGTTGTGATTATATTGGAATTCCCAAACATTTTGGTATCATTGTCCTGTGTGTACCAACAGGCCTTAAATGCCCTGACCAGTCTCACCTCCGAATTTAACATCACTTTATGGCCCAGAAACCCCATCAGTCCTGGGCCTGAAATCCTTGTCTGAGCTATGTTGTAGGAGTGCTGGCCTGTACTTTTGTCTCCTGGGTGAACCAGAGACACAGGTCTCTGTGTCCACGCTAGCTGGAGCTCCAGGCTGGCTGTGCTAGCCTGTCTTCTAGATGGGCTTTGGACCCACAGCACAGCTTGTGTTCAGCCCTATCTCCTTTTGCTTCTGACTAGATTCCTGGGATGGCCTGATTCATCCTGTCACTGTGTCTCTGGGATGATTGATGGGCCCCATCACCAGTACTCAGGTCTGTCTGCCATGGTCAGATGTGGTGAGCTTGTGTGCTGGCAGGTGAGGACACTGCCTGCACTGGGCTTGCCTGGGGCTCACTCCTCCTTGAAGCAGGCAGCCCTGTCTGCACCAGTTGGCATGTCTAACTGGTCAATCATTTGGAATACCTGCTACTGAAAATAGATCATGACATCCAAGTACCAAACTCTCTTTGTTTCTCCTGCTTCTGATACATTTACCATGAAAGTATCATGTCTTCCACTTAAAAAAAAAAAAGGGGGGTAATTCTGCATTTCAAGAATCTAAAATCTGTGTCAGAAACGGGGAGGCAATAAATGGTATATTTGGTGGGAAAGTATTTTGCTTTGTGTCACCTTGTTTTCTCTGATATTTCCTCTGTCATTCTGAAATTCTGGCATTCTCTTTGTAGCCTGAATTCTTGTAATATAGTTAAAATACTTTTTGAACTGGTGTCATGGGTTAGGGGGCTGGGGCGACCCCCTAACTGAGTGACTGACTCCCTATTATCCCACTCCCCCCCAACCCTGGGAAGGGAAAATTGGCAGTAAAGAGCCGAGAGGACTTACGGATTGGAAAATAAAACTAAAACTACTTTAATAAAAAAATAGAAATAAAATATTTACAAGTATACACAGAACCAGGATCAAACCCCAAATCCCCCTTCTGGTAACTATGTCACCACTGAGTAGGCCCAGGACCAGCCCTTAGCCTGGTGGGGGAAGCTGGATTCTGGAACCTTCAATCAGGATCAAAGAGAGGACTAGCAGAGTCCTCCCCAGATGCTGGCCAGGAAAGGAAGGCAGAAGAAGAAGAAAAGGGAAGGAGGAGAACTGACCTCCTTATTTTATACTGGATATGTTCGTTGGTATGGAATACCTGGTTGGTCACTTTAGGGTCACTTGAACTGTCCGCTCCTCCCTATAGGTGTAGCCCTTTGCTCTGCACCCCCTTTGTGGGACACAAGATCTCAAAGTGACCTTGGTGCATTCCATTCCTTGGCTGTAATTCCAAAACATTGGGTCTTATCTGTGAAAAACAAGCTGCTAGCTTCAGAAAGTGCAGTTAATCAGAGCAGCATCAGCCAAAAAGTAAAATCACTGAACAGAATTGTTCTGTTTTAGCCCAAACCAGGACAACTAGAAAAGAAATTCCTCCCACTTAATTGCAGTGCAATTGAAAATGTTAGATTGATTAAAAATGTTGGAAAACCCACAACAACCTTATCTCTAGGCAGATATAAAATACAAAATAAACTAATATTTTAGTAGAATGTAAGAAATTCCCATTTAAATGTCTTTCATCAGTGAAATTTGTATGTATTTATGTAGGCATTAAAAAGGGAAATCAGAGTGGGAAATGTCTTTTCAACTAATTCCTGAATCCATTTTATGCAAAGAAACTGAATGTGTTTTTCTGAGGATTGGTTTTCAACTCAGACTTTGAATACTTTGTAGGAACACGTCAAAAAAGACAAGCTCTTTCGTTTTAGTTGAAATGTTCTTCAGAAGATCAAAGTACCACCTTAATGTCTTTAAGCTTAGTCACAGAACTGAGTTATAGATACTTCCTAATCATTTAATAGGACATATAATAAATGTTCTTTAGACATTTCAGCAGAAAGGTTAGGAAACCACTCATTCATTACTTCTGCAGCTTCTTATTACTAGCACAAATTTTAAGAGATCTCAGGGTAGC
This sequence comes from Bucco capensis, assembly GCA_013396975.1. Taxonomy (NCBI): domain Eukaryota; kingdom Metazoa; phylum Chordata; class Aves; order Piciformes; family Bucconidae; genus Bucco; species Bucco capensis. Next base: position 23,439 of record VWZO01004969.1, read on the forward strand.
CCTGGCCTTTTAGAGGAGTGTAATAAACCGAATAAAAAGCAAATATATGGTTTGCAAGGATTTCTAGACAAGGAGAATAAACTCCTAAATTAAAAGTACTTCAGTGGAAGCTTCTCTGTAAATAAGCTGTTTATTCCTATTTATAAAAGGAAATGTTGCTTTCAATGAAGGCACCAGGACAGAGAATTCCAAGCAAGATAGGGAATTCCAAACATGCCTCCATGGAGGCTGAGCTAAGGTATGGTAGTTAAACAGCAGTCTTGTATGCTATCTGTCAGAGGACAAATGTTCATGAAACTGAAGGTTTTCCAATTGGTTTTCCTTTTTTTCATGTATGTGTGGCGTTGATAAAACTGTTCTAAGACATGGAATAGAGTTTGATGCTATGTATTTGAAAAAGTAATGCACTGTGATGGATGTGAAATTATTTCTGTTGTAATTAAAGCTTTTTCTTTTTTTCCCTGTAACTATGGGCAGATCATCTCACTTGGGTGTGCCTCTGTTCCTTCCTGACGTGTTGCCATCTTGGTGTCTGTGAAAAAAACCCATGCTTAAGCTATCTCCTGTTTTATACTCTGGATAACTAGGGAGTCTTAGGTGATGGTGAAATACTTTAATCTGTCTGTTACACTGACATCTGTCTTGCTATTTTATCTCTGATGCTATTATGAATACCTGTATTATTTCCTCTGAAAGTCATCATTCTTTACCATCAGTTTTGAAGTATTTATCCAACCCACTTGGAGGTATACTTGTCTTATGACCGTCTCTATTAGCCCCAATTTTTCTTTCCATGCTAGCAGTCTAGTTGTGAGATTGAAACTTTTGTTATTGCTAATACCCAAATTGATTCAGCAGCATTATTTAAAAAGAAAACAAAAGGCTTTGGTAGTTTATTACTTGTTAATATACGACAAAACAGATTTATTATGAAGCAAACATTTAGCATTGCTAAACAGAAAAACGCTTCCTAGTTTTGCCCTTTTATGCTCTGGTGAATAAGAAGCTCCTTTTGCTCAAACTGCTTCTTATTTGGATTAACACCACAGTGAAGATAAGTTTAGAACCTGATAGGAGCTGGTTTGATGGGGCTAGAGTTGCACTTTTCAGCTCCTTACTATCAACTTGCAAATAGAAAGTGCCGAGAAACAAGGAAAACTTGGAGGTGGAGATTTACAGCTCTTCTGTTTCGCCACTTCTTGGCGCATTGATCTCAGTATGGTACTCAGAGGAGTCTCCTGAAGGCATCCAAGGTATTGGGGTTCTGTTGAAGGAGGGTCTGTTGCTGAAATTTTGGTTATATATCATGAGAGATTCTGGTAGCACAGGGCACATATCAAACTGAGGCACTTTGAAGGTCATCCGTTTGGCTGCTTTCTCATAACCCCCATAAGGCATGGCAGTCCTGATTCAGGGGAATACATGCAGTTAGCAACAGAGCACAGGTAAACAATGGGATTTAGAAAATAAATAATAAACATTATCAAGATTGTGAATTTTACCACTGTTGCAGTTGACTGGCCAACAAATCCTTCCCAAGACCATATATGTATCCATTGCCTATGTACTAGAAAAGATTTTAAAAAAACAACAACAAAACCCCTATCTGCTCCTGTGCACCTCCTTCACCTCTTTCATCGATCTCCACCAAATCATACAGCTTTCACACCTGTTGGTATCCTGTACATATAGGAGGCAGAGGCTGCATTATTGCAGAAATGAGTGGAGTTTGGGTTTGTTGGAGGCTATAGAAATGAGTGGCAAAATGATAGACAATAACAGAAAATTGTTGCTGCTCTAGAAGTATTTTTAAAGTTTTCATTTCTTATCAGAAGCAGCAGGAAAATTCTGATTCTTATCTGATGTACTGTAAAGTATATAGCCTCTAATCATAAGTGTTTTTCCTGAACTCTTGAACTTCAAATGGCTTCAGTAACAAACAGTGGCAAGTTAAATCTCCCTGGTCAAATGAGGCAAGAAAGAAAGGGGAATAGGATTAAAGCCCTGTTATCCAGTTGCATTGGCTTTCTGCCCATAAGCTGAATTAAAATCTTTAGCTATTAATGTGTCTTCTCTTTGTAGACTTCCAAACATTTCATCGACAGGAGATGGTACTAAGCAAAATGGCATTCAACTAGAACTTATTTACGTTGCACAAGCCCGGAGGGCTATGGCCAAGGTTATTGTGTTTTCTTGTGCTAAATAAACTTGAATATCCAAGAAGACTTACCGGTTAAAAGACTTGTAATGGGGGAAATCAGCTTTGGGGCTGTATGACAGTAAGTCAATGGTGAACTGACTTTTGTCCTCGGGGCTGATACCCATTGCTCGTTCCCAAGGGGAGATATAAGTTTTAAATACAGTGATTTTTTTGCCTCCTGACTTTCCATCTGTAAACAGAGGAAGGTAAAACACTCTAGTTAGATGACACTCTAAGTACATTGCTCTTTTGTATTCTGCTATTGATGTTGAGACACCAATTTTGTTTCCAGATTCTGAAACTCCTAGACCGAGTTCAAGGTTTTATGATTAGATTTCTCTTAAAAAACAACTGTCATATGCCACTTCCATCCTTACACATAAAGGCAGGTGTACCACAGTCTAAGAGACACTCACACAGAAATTTGCATTAGAGCATATGTTTGAAAGCTAATTTTTCATTATTCTCTCTGATCACTCAAGTAGAAATCCCTTACCCCAAGAACCTATGTCCTTACTCCATCATCTCTTTCACCACCTCAGGGGAAGCTTTATAAAAGGAAAAATGGTATCTAATTTCATCATTAACTCTGGAAGTTAAAATCCTGCCAATGACAGAGCTGCACTTTGCTGTTAAGTCAGATACTTCACTGTCAGAAATTTTAAGTTAGCTCCTAGCTGCTCCATTAATGAATGAGTTTAGACAAGGGGTTCATTCTGTATGCCTCTTATTTTTGTTTTTGTTATTTTTTCTTCTAGTTCTTTATAATACCAAATTTCTAGTAAGAGCATTGGTTGTATATTGATATGTAGCACACTCTTAAGATTCTTCATAAACCTTAAAGCTCCTGAGCGAGGACTTCTGCTTAGTTTGATTAGGGTGGATAGGAATAATAGCTTAATGGAGTAAGACATTCTGGTGTTTTTGTGGTGCTACAGTTTGTCTAGAAAAGATAATTCCTTATGAAGTAAGTGGCAAAGAATGAACACTATTATTTGAAGCTTTCTTATTTATCACACCTTCTTTCTTTGTCTTGTTTATTTTCTTCAAACCTTGCCAAATCCTGGGCTTTCCTGGTTTCAGAGAATTGCAGACCTGTACAAAAATCTCATTTTCATTAAAAAACGCAACCAACCAATCAAAAACCCTCCTCACAGCTACCCCCCTCTTTCTGGGTAAAGGACTTAAACTAAGTAGTTTAGAAGTAAACTGATTGCTACATTTGAAAAATTAAAGCAGTTGTGATCCATTTCTGCAGTGAAAGCTATAGGATGATATTAATCCTCCTTCTCCCTGCACACAGAAATAGGATAACAATGCAGAAAAATCTCTGATAAGAAAGCATCCCTTTTTCACATGGATGCACAGAAATGCAAGAACTGATTTTAATATAAAATGGCACATTCTTCCAGAATGTAAATTAAAGCCCTTGGATTTTACAAGTCACTCATATAGTCAACTACAACAATGGATTTTGCTTCCCATGCAAATTTACTTTTTGTTGTAAAATCCCATAGGGACTGTTAAAATAAAAATCCCACTTGCTGATTTTTATAGAAGGGATTTGGTTCTAGAGATTTCTGACCAAACTAGACAGAGGATAAAATTAAGCAAAACCTAAATTCAATGAAAAATACTTTTACTCTTAAAGATACTGCTTCAGTAGACCAGTGGTAATTACCAGATAACTTCTAAAAATATTCCTATTCCTTTCTGAAAGTTATCCCAAAAGTACTGTTTGTTTCGCTAGAAGCTTTGGTTTGAAAGTAGGGCTGATATACTTGAGACTCATGTGTCAGGTGAGACTACTGAGCTAAAGAGCTAATACTACTATCTCCAGTAGCGATAACTACTGTCTAGCGATAACTACTATCTTTCAGTAGCGTGAAAGGAAAGGGTTCAACCTTAGGAGCTCAGTAAAGTTTCCCATCATTTCTTTGGTCCAACCATGGAAGGTATTTCTGCTTTTTTTCCTATGACTGAGCAACACAGAAGCATGCAAACAAAGCAATCAAGGTAAAGGCAGTTCAACTTTTCTGGACTTAGTTAAGAAGAATTCGGGTTTTAGTAAAATTAATTTACTTGTCCCTAAGAGTAAAGTTGGCATGAGCTTTAACTATTTGTTGTTCTTGAAGCCATCACCTCCTTCTCCACTTCCAGCTGATTCCCCTGCACGCTCCCCTTCACTGTGTCGGGAGCCTTCTTTGCTTCCAAGCCTAGCAGGACCACTGGGATACTGCTGTTTACTGGAGCCATGATGCCCAGCTGTCACTCCTTCTACTGTCTGCCCATGGGCATAGCCATGAGCATCTTCCCCGTAATGCCCTCCTGATGGGATGAACTTCTGGAAGTGATCCTAAGGCAGGAGAAAAAGAGAGTGGAAATCCCTGTTAGAGGACATGGTCCATTCACATTTACAGGAGTCTCTGTGATCCAACCAGCTTTGTCTCAATTACAAAATCAATGGGAGAACTTCATGTGAGCTATTCTCTATATTCATTATAGGAGCAGTTGTAGAATAGCAGCAAGGCTAATGGAAGCACACCTTTTAATGGACACCTCATAGTCATTTAATATGATCAGAGTGAGAAGAGAGGGATCTGTGTATTGTCCCCAACAGGGATCAGTGTGAAATATAGGAGGAAAGGAAATGCAGCTTTTGCCAGAGCAGGTAGAGGTCCAGACAGAGATACATTGGCTAACCTGTGGGAAAGCAAGCTGGACAAGAGGAAGTGCTTTCACGTCAAGATTAAGATAGCTCAGCAAAGTTCAATTATAGTGTGGGAGCTTAAGTACTACAGGACACCAGAACAACAGGGTACCTGAGACTACACAGAAGCCTGAGAGATGCCTGCCCATATGTCTATTTTCCATGTATATGAAGGTCTACATGGGAAGGGTATTTACAGATTGAGAAAGACTGAAGAGATTGCAGCCTGGGAATATATGAAAGAATTCCTTGAGACCACAAGAAGAAAATGACAAAAAGGAAGAATTTTGTTTGTAGCAATATGTGCATTAGAGAACCAAACCTAACCAGCAACAAGACAAGAAAGCAAGCTGTAGCCATCAGTGAAGTGAAGTTGGTCTCATTTTCCAGGCCACTCTGCCCAGCCCAGGCTAGAAGGCGCAATCCCTACAATATGTAGTGAAAGAGAAAATAGTCAATGCTGAATTTATAGACCCTGTGGTGCCTGCACAAGGTCCTATCTTTGCATACAGCAATTTTAATAAATGCTTGTATGGAACAGAAACTGATATAATATGTTCAGAAAAACCTTTGATGTATTGGTCATGAGATCATAAAAAAGTATCTCTTGTGTATTACAGCCCACATAGCTATACAATACAAGTAACCTGGGTTATATGTCACATAAGTTCTTTCCTGTTGGACTAGAGGATTGGCTATAGATGCACAAATATGTAACAAATACAGCTGAAGTGAATGAATGTGAGGTTCCTTATGCTGCAGTTCTGCACATACAAACGAACCTCAGGCAGTCAATGGGAGACAGGAGTGCCAACCTCAGATCTGGCTTTCAAAGGGTTAAGGCTTTCTCAGGGCTCTTACACCTAGTACAGTTTAGCAAAAAGAAGCTTTCCAGTCTGTAAACAGTCTTCCAAGGCCAGCTGTTCAGTCAGCTAAAAATAGATGAGAAGTGAAAACCCTACAAAGCTCAAGGCAGAATTATCTAACCCTCCGCTCCCTGTGTCTCCAGCAACAGTGTCCAGGGTTTCACAGCAGGTCACCAGGCTGCAACCCAGACAAGTAGCCAGCTGCAGGCTGAAGTGGCAGAGCTGGTTCCCCCAGGGCCTGTAGGGACTGCCTGTCCTTCTCCTAGCTGTTAGGAAATTGCATTTTTAGGAACAGAGGAGATAATGTTTCCCAGAATGTCAGGAAGCGCTGAGAGGGGAGAGGATTGTGAGCATTAAGCTATATACAGGAGCTGGCAGGGCAAACTGTTCAATTATTGTGTGGGAGCTATGTAGCTGTAAAAAGAAAAACTGAAAGAAAAGCATATTTTGAGGGTTAAGGGGTCAGAATGAGGTTATTCTCAAGATGCTAACATATATGCAAGGTTAATGCTTCTACTGATTTACTCAGTGATTTCAAAACAGGATTTGCATCTGTTTTCCCTCAAGTTTCACACATTCTGTGTGCCCTTCCTGAGAATTAAATGCTAATTTCTTTTTTCCTCAGCTTACTTACATTCACTCTCTGGCACAAAAAAAACAAACCAAAAAGCTCACAAAACATTGGTGTAACACGAACTGTAGTGAAAAGGGTTGGTTTGATTTTGTGCACAGCAGTATTTGATGTGACTAGGAAGCAGCATTATTGTCAGCTGGTGTTATTTTAAATTGCAGTATTATCATTAAGCAGGAGTAAAGTTTCTCTGAAATACAAGGTCTGCCTCAGGAAAGCCACACCTGTATCTTACTCAGCTCCAAATGAAATTATTTTGATTGGTCTCAGGCTAGTTCATTATTCTTCATGGACCCCCCTGGGAAAAATATTCTTTGTTCAGCAGGCATCTCCATTCAGATTGCATTTTCCATGCAATACCTAGTCTACTTACCTGCTAGAATAAAAATATAATTTTCTTTAGTTTTGGCTACAAGAGTAGATTGTCTTAGCTCAAATTAACGTAAGGAAAAGGCAAATCCTTTTTTTTTTTTTTTTTTTTTTTTTTTGAGATCTTGAACCTTGCTGGATTAAAATGAGCTCATTCCAGGAGAGTGGAGCTCAGGAATGACAGCCTCAAGCAGGAGTCTCAATGTAGCCAAAGTTGGGTAAATGAAGCTTTGTCTTTGGTACTTAGAGCATGCTTCTGGTCAGGGTATGAGGAATGAAATACAGCTTACACTGGAAGGGAATGCATGTCTTGGGACACTGCTAACAGCATGTGGAACTTGACATATATACATATTCACATCACAAAAGTGACCTTTCAGTTATGGTTGATTGACCCTATTGGTGAAAGTCCTAAGGCATAAGCCCAGTGGAGTCAGTTGAGAAGGGTGGTAACCTTCTCCTGTTGGCTCTGGGGGTGGATAGATCATGCTGTTCCTCTGTGGTAGGTGTCTGCCCTGTCTATGCATTGCTGGAGATAGTGGGTGTTATCGGGCCCTGGGCGTCACTAAATCCACTCTTAACAAGAGAATGATTGTGGCAAGTTCATACAATGTGCAGTCTCCTGAGTTGACTAAACAAATTGGGCTCATGTCTTTGAAGTCCTCAGTACTAGCAAGAGCCTGATCCTGCAGGCTGAGTGCCTAGATGGATGAGTTTTGAATTCTCTAGAGCTACTGCATGTGTATCATGAAAAATAGATCATGAAAGATGATACAACAAATGGAGCGGAGATCTCTAAGTATCTCAAGGCTCTGATGTCACTGCAGGCAGTCCCCAAGAGGAGACACTCTGTGCTCCCTGTCAGCTCCTTGCTGTGTCCTGAAGAGAATGATTGAGGCCACCAAATGTGTTTCTATTTCCACTTCACTGATAAAGAGCTTCCCAAAGGTCTGATGCCTCTGTGGTTACTAACACTTCTGAAGTTACTGTGACTACGTCCTCTCAGTGGCAGCCACTCAATTGCTCCTTAATGGTGGGATGGGAGATTCAAAATTCAGACACTTGGAGAGTCTCTGCCTACTGTTTTTATTGAAGTGTGTGCCTCAGTCCTTAGTTTGGAGTTGCATAGCTTTTAAACCTGTGATACACTTTAATAAAAGGATGAAAATAAAAAGTAACCTCAGCTCCTAAACTATCTTAAGCTAATTTTTTTTTGAAAACATGCTCCCCTAAGAGCAGGTTGAGTTCCTGCTTTCTATTGCCAGGTCTACTTATAACTTGATGTTTAATCTTCGGCAAATTATTTTTTGCTTCTATGCCTGAATTTACCCATCTAAATAATTGAAATTTTTATCTAATACTACCCAAAGTTATTTATAACTTATTTGTATATTCTATATCATACTTGCTGCATTTCCTTTGTGGATGAAAGAAATTGAGTTTCAGAATTCTGGTCCAAAATTTTCTCACAGCACTCCAACTGCTGTGGAAAATAAAAGGGTCTTCCTCTCTGTCATCCTGCTGTTTCCATACCAGTCAATTCTTGAGTAGAAGGCATCAGACTTCATGTTCTCTCTTATATTGCTTTGAGTATAGCTGAGACCTCTAGGTCTTCTGCACCAATCTGACTCCAGCACAGCAAGGCTCATTTTATTAGAGAAGTTACCTATCAGCAGACGCACTCCAGTTAGGTCATAACCTGAGACTCATATCTCAGCTTGCGGTTATCCTATAATGTTTGTTCAAGAGGTTGAATATTCTCTGCTGAACAGAAAGAATGCTTTTCTAGAAAGAATTCCTAGAAATAATGCTTTTGCTAACATTTTCCCTTTAACCCTGCCTCCAGTGGTCTTGACTGGCATTCTTCTAAGTGCGTCAAAGGGCAGACAGAGCCATGAGTTCATGCTTGTGCATTAAACCAAGTAGCTGCATGATTACATCTTTGTTCCTCCATCCTTACGCTTTTCTTCACACATTGTGTCATGTCTGGCTATTTAAGATATAAGATATCTGAGGCAGGTTGTTCATTTACTTCTGTCTGCTCTGAAGCACCACTTCTTGGCGTTGCAACATAACCACTTCCATTTTCTTCCTGCCATCTCCGCTTACTCCTCCGAGTTCTTGTTCAGCAGCAAAAGCAATACAGGGTAACTCCTGCCATTATCCAGAATAGTGACCCAATTCTTTAACCCTTTTCAACTTCTTACATTTTGTTTCACAGTTGGTATCTTAGCTTATCTGAAGAAGCCTCTTGACTTGAAGACTTGCCAACACGCATTCACCTTGTTTTCATACAAGCATTGCCAAGGCATGTAAGCACATTTATTTTAGCTTATGGGTGAGTCTGAGAAAGTGTCAAAGTGGGTTTTTTTGTTTGTGGGTCTGGGATTTTTTGGTGTACTACTGCTGATTATTGTCTACTCAGGTATTGGTTATTCCACCTCCCTAATTTTTTATTTTAATTTGACATTAAAAGATTAAGGAGAAAAAGTGAAGAGAGAGGAGAGGGAAAAGTGGCAAATCAAGTCTTTCTATAAACTGTCTTCTGCATGTTACCCAAATCAGGCCATGGGTTTTGACTAGTAGAAAGACATTTCTAGGGGTCCTCACTGGAAGGTAATGACAGCATAACACTAAAACAGCACAACACCACACATAAAGCATAACTGTGGTTTTGTTTTGAGTTTCCACTTGATGATACCAAAAATGCCTTAGGCAGACGTTCCCAAAGCAGAAGTGGGACCTAGAGAGGAGTTAGGGCAATAATAAGTGGGACTGTAAGGCTAAGAATCGGTTTCACATGATCTTGATGCGTTTGAATCCAAACAAATTTAGCATTATGAACTGAAGGAAAAGTCTATGGACTGCAGATCTATTAAATGTAGAACAGTGAAATAGAATTTAGGAGGCCTAGGAATAAGGCTGAGACCCCTGCTATGATGTTGGGGGATTTGCTAATTTACCCCATGGTTCAGTTTTACTGCTAACAAAATAAATGTGGCAGTTTTATTCATGCTGTAGTTGGTCAGACACTACAGTAATAGAGCACATAGCAAGACAGAATTTCATCAGAGTCTTTAGTCAGTAGTAAATTGCATCTTGCTTTTCCACAGTGAGGTTGCTAATATTCTTTAAGAGAATAGGAGAACCACAGTTTTTGTGGCAGGGTGGCCCAGCCTGGGACAAGGAGATGAAATTGTTCCTCTGATTCACTAGACAGGGCTCAGCAGAACCCATCTGCTCCAGTACTGCACCAAACAAGGAGGGTATCACATGATCTCCCCGTTTAGCAGTTTATCAGTGGGCTGAAAGTGTCAAACTCATCCCTTGCCAAAACCCCCAAACCCTTTTACTGTATATTTGCAAGAGAAGAGGGTCACAGTATCAAAAACAGCAGTACAGTAGGTACATCTTGCCCATGTTGGAATTTGACTGTGGGTTCAGCTACCATTTGCCTTTAACTGGATGGGTGGAGCTGCAGCAGTGACAGTGGCAGGTTTTCACTTTTGCATGGAGCTGTCTGACATTCACACCCACACAATATATATGTTTTCTCTGATAAAAGTAAGGAGAGTGATCTGATTGTCCAGTGTGGTAGTATGGCTGGAGGAGAAGGAGGAGGAAAGAAACAGGAGGGTGGGTCTGCTGAGATCTCCCTTGTATGGAAGGCTTATGGGTACAGCAGAGGCTATTCTGGGACCCCTTTATGGCTTGGATTTATTTTCAATACACTTTCTCTTCGTCTTTTTATATTGCATTACCTTGCTGTTAAACATCTTTTTTAGGAAAATAAACAATCTCTACTCCATCTCAGACCTTTCTTGCCCTGCTTTGGTAAATGTGTCCTAAGAGAATATTCTCTAAATACACCTAGAGACACTTAAGAAATATATAAAAACAGTAAACATGCAGCTTTAAATGCTTTCACTGTCCCACAGCCTTAAAGTCACAAGGACTTCTTTGGGATGGGGAGCAAAGGGCATGAAAGCGGGAAGTAACTGGAAGTGGTAGTAGGAATGCTTTACTCTGCCATTGTCTTCCTCCCACAGTTCCTTTTTTTAAGCCTTCTTTTCTGCGTCTGCCTTTGAGCAGAGACAGGAGCAAGAAAAGAAAGAAACAGAAAGCTAATCAAACATTGCTCCCAAAAGGCCTGTTTGACAGACATTGTTTGGTGCTAAAGTCAGGCATTGTCCTGATGGCTTAAAGGTAACAGCAAGGCCACAGATCTGTTGCCTTTATCTGCCCAAAAGCAACCAGCTCTCCAAAAGGATGGCTCAGTTGCTGCCATCACTCAGCTTTTCTTCTTACTGCTCTGACTGCCAGCAAAGGTCTGAACTGCTGGCTGTGGTGATGCCACGGAAGCAGTGGATGCAGCCTGGCAGAGTCCTCGCACAGAGCACACAGGGCAGCCAGCAAATGGTAACAATTCTGTTTCCGATCCTGCTAAGCTGGCCCAAGCAAGGCTCTAGGGCAGACCAGTCTTCCTGCATTGACCAGGAGAGATTTTTTATCTGTACCATGAGTGTGGAGAAAAGACACACTGAAAATGAATCATGGAGGATTTTAAAGCAGAGTACCAGCCGCTGTTTGGAGACCACGCTATTGTTCTCACCTAGTAAAGCTGTAAAGAAGATACTAGGCTAGATACTTTCTCCACAACACAGTATCTTGCAGTCTTGCAAGCTTGGGAACAGGGATGTTCATACAGAATAGAGGGAAAGATTCTCTACAGAAAGGGTATGGAATGGAAGTCAGGTGCAGATGAATAAACAAAGCATGAAAAACAGCTAACAAAAAAAACCCCGAACACCAATGGTCATCAGCCTTTGTAATGTCATTCTTGGGTGGACTGTGTATGTCCATTTTTGAGTGAGTTTGTCACAACTTATTTTCTTTTTATTTGGCCCTCGTGTTTTAGGAACTCTGAGATTGCTGAGTATTTATAAAAATGGCTTGCATTTCTCTAGGATTTTTATCTGAAGAGTCCAAAGTTCAACACACCATTCATTCTCACATCCTTTCTAGGAGATAGTTCACTGAAGAGATGAACTACTTAAATTTTTATTTTGCTTGAATTTCCTTGGACTGCAAACTAGATGCCATGAAGGGATAAAATGACATCAAAATCATTTTAAAGAACATTAGAAGACAATATGCTACATTTAAATTTATATGAATCTGAAACATTTTCTATTTGTTTTACTGAACTGCTGACAATCATGTGAAAGGAGAGTTTCATTTGTAAAAGTTTAAGTACCTTCAGAAGACTTTACACCAGCATCTAACTGTAGAGAGAAGTTTAAAGATTAAATAACAGTACTAACTCATGCGAAAGAGAAGAAAAAAGAATGTCTGTATTTATACATCATATCTGACAGGAAAATACTTTAGAAGAAAACAAATGTAGCTTCTAGCAAATAAATTGAAGATATTTCAGGGCTAGGTTAGAGGTTTCTGTCTGAGTTTTCATTTATGGAGCTTCTTACAGAAATGAGGACTCTGCCCAGCAGGAAGCATAAAAGTGTATCCTAGGCTAAAAATAGACCTGCACCTACTGCAGCTGAAGGAGCCAGACCTGAATGGATCATTTCCATCTTGCAACGAAATGCAATGGGTACAAAAGCAACTATTCCTGCTCTGCAGAGCTCTGAACACCTGCCAAACATGCAGTCCTCTCTTGTCACTCAGTATTGAACTTTCTTATGCTTCTGCATGTGTGATACCAAGTATTTGCCAGAGGAGACTAATGCTGCTGCCAAAAGGAAATAAAACTTGTGTGTTCATATAGTTTGTCTTTTTGCTGCACTTTGCTAGTACATGCTCCCCAACCCCCAGCCCCAGATACAGAAAGAGGAGAGCTTGGGAACACTCCATTCCTGTTTACCCTGGATGTATGGAGCAGCTTTTTAGTTTTAATCTCTGACCTACCACAGAATTGTCGGTGAAGGCATCAGGGTTATTCTCATAAATGAACTTCTCCACTCTTAGCTGACGTAATTTGAACATCTTGGATCCTTTGTTAGTGAGGAGAGAAAGCTCTTCTAGCATCACATCTCTGGGGATGCTGATCTTCTTCCCCAGGTTCAGCTTGGTCACCTCTTGTGGCATGACTACAAAACATGAAATGGGATGCTTTAGGAAGTGTGCTCTGGTCCAAATCTCTTGTCCATTTCTGTAAAGCAGCTAAATTCTCTTCTGAGTTAAGTTTTTAGGAAATAATCTATGCACCAAAATTTTACATTGATGACACTTTGGATGTAGACAGGTAGCATTTACTCTGGATTGAAATCAAGGTAGATAAGAGCTGTATAAGGGTGGAGTTAGATGCATGTGTCCCACATCTAAAGCACTTCAGTCAGGATTCCTTAGTACTGCCTCAAACTGTACCACTGCCTTGTCTGGTTACTGCCCTGCACTCGCCTCCTCTCCTCTGGAATTAAGGAAGTGGCAGTTGGCTCTTTGAATTGGGCTGACATATAATAAATAAAGACCACTCTGGTGTGCTTTGGTTTAAACATTATCCTGAAACCATGGCAAGATTTAATACTGTTACATCTTTTTGTTTGTTTAAGGAGAATTTTAAAAACGGTAAAGTACTTGAAGTTCTCTAAGTCTTAATACACTGGTTACTCTATAAATCCTTTTCCATTGAATTTGGTACCACCAATTCTCAATTAAAGAAATGGATTCAATCATTTTCAGTGCAGAAATCTTGCAGAACTGCAATTAAAGCTTTTTATTCAGAAACAAGCAACTTTTCTTAGGCTTTTTTTTTTTATTAAGCAAACTTAAGACCACTTATCCACCTCTACATCTCATTTACAACAGAGAATGAATCTCCATCCTTAAACAGGTATAAAATTAGTATAAACCCATTCATTTTATCAGAAGAAGCTTTTTTTTTTAGCCAACTAATTTTATATAGCACTATTTCATAGCACAGGAGAAAATGCCCTTTCACTGAAAATTGGATTTTTACTTACTTGCTTACTTGAATAAAGGATTAGGGACACAAAGAAAAATATATAAATATACCCTAGCAAAGAAGTTTCTACAGCCTTTTAGGAGGTCTGAATTATTGCTTTTCAAAACCTCTAAAATCCCTTCCCTATACTGTTTAAAGAGAAGATAAGCATACCACAGTTAATTAAAAGTGACCCTTGCCCAATACACAGGTATTCTGTAGAAAGAAAAGTGTACCAAGTTATATTCCTCCTGCTCCATTACACCCTCTTTGACTTTGACTTTTTCAATTACTCTCCCACAGAGGAAAAACAGATTAGAGACAAAGGTTATAAGAGAGAACAATACAGAATACAACTAGGCACTGCAGAAGTATATGAGTTAACAAAATGTAGTTTAGGTCAACATTGAGCCTAAATGCGTGTATAATGCTTTTGAACAGTAAATTAGAAAATGTGATGTGATTGAAGGCTAGGCTTTAGTAATATTTGTGGCTCTGCCTCCTGGTATGTTCACTGCATGTCTTGGTCTGGGAGTTCAGTCAGACAGACTTTGAAATTTTAAAGGCTGAAATCCAAACTATTCTCACTTGTGCAGGTTTGCATATCTTACCTTCGTCTGTCAGCTTCCCAATGAGTTTAATGGACTTTTTCCTTTTAACAGAAGCAGGATTTCCTGCAAGGGGCGTTGCCAGAAAGGGTTCTATTTGCTCTAAACACACAAGGAAATGGACAATGAAACACTGGAAAGGTATTTCTTGCCTCTCTTCTAGTTGCCATCTAAGATGAGAGATACACAACCTTTGTTTAACACACGTTCTTTCTACCTGTTCCTCATGAAGGAGCTAGTGAATAGTATCGTCCCATACAATAGCATCATCAGCAGGCTGTTTTGGTGTTCTCTGGAGATGTAGTGTCATGACATTAAATATGGCAACAGATCATAGCAGAAGTGTTGCCAAGGTGCCATATAGCATTGCCATCCAAAATAGGCAACTTAATTGCAACATGACAGTCTCCCAGCACCCATGTGTGCCACAGTGGTACTTTGTTATCATCTTGTGCTGCAGTAACAGAATGTAAGTTTGAAAATTTGCTCTATCATGCCATATTTTAAAACCACGCAGTTACCATTAGATGGTTATATATATTCTTGTATAAAGATTTTGGGTCTGTCCATGAGTTATTTGGGAGAGTTTTGAATAATGTGCAAGTTTGGTTTGCATGTTTAGATAGTTCTATTAGAATTAAAGTAGGTAGTCAGAAAATCACTAGACTGTAAGTTCTGAGAAAAAAAAACCAAAACCAAACAAAACACCACAAAAACCCCCAAACCCCAAGTAATTCTATCTTTTATGACTGCTACTGTTTTGTTACAGAAGGGCTGGAGGAAGAATGCATAGGCAAACTTGATAAAGGAAAAGTTTTTCACCCAACTTGTTGCAAGTCACCTAGACCTAATTCTTATGTATTGGTCTTATCGTTTTGGAGGTGGGGAGGAGAGGAGCAGAAAGATGTCTTCTGGTACAGTATTCCCCATCTCTATCCCCAGGTAGGATGAGATCTATACTGCAAAATCAGGGAAAATGAGGAGAAATCTCAGCAATTACACTTCAGGCAGATTCTCAAAGTCTTCTTGGGAGAGTTATCACACATAATGTAAGTAGGGCAAATGCCTTGCCTTCACTTCAGCACTGTCCATGACCAAACAATAGCATATATAGGGAGAGATCCTCACCTAACACAATGCAAAGAAAAATGAGCAAAGACCAGTTGGCTTCAGGAATAGCAGTGACTAACCATCTCTGTCCTTGTGCTTTGTTCTTTTGTTGCTTACATTTCAGAACTGAAGACATTGTACTATAAGTTATATTTTAAATCCAGCCCTTGTGATCAAGACATTCTTATCTCCAATGTATTTTCCGTATTCGTTCTACCATTGCTCCTTTTGCAATATGATTTTCATGTGATGAGGTGGTGATAATGGCTGAAAGAAGGCCAGACACATCAGACCAGCTTCAATGTTATTGGTAGATATTCTCTTGGATTAGTTTTCCTTTCAGATTTGCAAGTTTTTCTTTGTATTAAGATGCTGCCTATGTAGTTCACATTGTAAAAGAACCCATCATGGTGTATTCCCAAAGCAAGCATGAGCAGGTGCAGCCATAAAGCTGCACATTCTTCTGGAGCAGCCAGACATCTGCTTGGCTATATAAAAGAAGCATGCCCTGCTTGACAGGAAAGGGGCAATGCTGCCAGGAGGTGGAGTAGGGTGGGTGGGAGGTTATGGCCCATCTTATGGGTCAGAAGACTGGCAAAACAGAGGGAAATCATCTGTATGCCCCAAATGTGGACTGAGGCAATGCAGAAAGGATTGGCCCTGGTTGGGAACTGTGCTTCTGTAGCACACCCATTCCTAAGAAGCAGTGAGGGCAAATCTGTCCCATTCTGCTGTCCTTTACTAGTGTAGCAGGATTGGGGGGTGGAAAACATGCTGCATGCAATTGGTCTAGCATAAAGAAAGGGGCAGCAGTGTTTCACTATGGACAGGATCCAGAGACACACTGGGACCACTCGTCTTTCAGCCACCCCACTGCAGGGAGGCTGCTGGAGCCTCAGTCCCCATCCTCCCCACTATCCTCTACATAAAGCCAGGGCCACAATTATCTTTTCTCCTCTGAGCCCTCTGTCTTGATTCAATTCCTCTGTCTTTTTCTGCATCAGTCTTTGCAGCAGTCATTTCCATGTTTCTGCTGCAAACCAAATCACTCTTTACCCTCTCCAATATCTGCTCTAATCTATTTTGCTACCCAGTCAACTCACCTCAGGCTTGCAGTGCCAGGCTCAGACCAGCTCATGGACCTGCCCCAGAGCTCAGCAGTGGGCTGCTTCCTCCTAGCCTGTCTCTGGGTGCTGTTGGGAAGGCTTGTCCAGCAACCCTGTTCACCCAGGATGCCTGGGCGCAGGAAAGCTCTGCCCAGCACAAAGTGCTGATGCGAAGTGCTATGAATTTGACTCCTGAAGGCTACTCGCATAGGCATCCTGCAGTTATTAATAACCAACAGCCCAGAGGGCAGAGTCTCAGATAGCACCACCACCAGCCTGGAGAAGAGGGGAAAGGAAAATGTTGCTCCTCAGGCCGCCTACAGTCACTGCCTCAGTTCCCTTGAAGACCAGGCACTGCACAGGTGCCTCATTTCTTCCTCCTGTCTATTCAAATCAACGTGCAGCTCCCCTTCCTCCTCCTATTGCAGTGAGGCAATTCATAAAACGTTCCCAATATCCTGTTTGCCAATAATGCATTAAAAGTTCTCTTGAGTCTTCCTTTGTTTTACACCCTCCTTCTGCCCCCTCCTTGCTCTGTTGTCAGCCCAGTGTCCTTTAGGTTCTCATACATAATTCTTAAAATGCCAAGCATTCAAATAATACATCAGAAAGCAGAGAAGAAAAATAACCTATGCATCAAGCAAGAAGCAGTAGGAATACCACAAAGTCTAGCGAGCTATTTACAGATTTCTGTGTAGTAGCTGTGTAATGTGTATGGGAAACCCAGCATAATCAAATAGCAATGAAACTAATTTCCTGATTTATTACAGAAATCAGGTTGATTGCCTACATTTGGTGCAGCTATGTACATGCAAATGAATCTCCTTCTTTAGGTCCTGTTCATTATGAGGTGAGTATCCCTGTTTTTTCTTCCTTACTCAGCAACATTCTGGTTCTAGGATGAAGGGAATCTATCTCATTTTACTGGATTACTCAAAGACGCACATATCTTTTCCATTCTCTATTCCTTCTGATACAGTTACTTTCCCTTTCTCCCAGATTTTGCAGTTGATTTTGCCTGGTTTTGCATATGAGACTTCTCAGTGTGATAAGTAGCTTGAAAGCACAAAGCGTTTACCCGCAGTACTGTTTGGAAGATCCTGTATGTGAGTGCTGTAACATACCTATGGGCAATTATCAGCCTTTACACCCTGCTCGGAGTCAGGGCATGCATCTCTTGCCCTAAAGTTTTGCATTTTGCTCTAATTTGCATCCATGTGTTTATGTGTATATACACATATATATAACCACTATGTATACCTCACACTGTGCCTGTAACACAGCTCTTGTTCTCCCTGGTTCATTTCTACTGTAACACCATGCTGTAAGTTTTCCACTGTCCAAAAGAAGTGCTGCATCCCTCACTGAGCCCAGCAGACATACCGAAATGATCCACGGGGGCCAGATAGATGAGCTCCTGCCTCCACAATCCCATGCTAATGATCTGGGAGTAACTCCTCAGAGCTGTGACAGTGTAAAACAGGTATAGGGGATACAGCACTATTGAACTGTAAACAGTCACTGCCTGCTCTGGGCACCATCACTGAGCTTCATGCCTGATAAAGACATTCACAATTGCACAAAAGTGGAGAGTGTCAAATACTACTATCAAAATTTACCACACTATCCACACTTCGCCCTCACTGTGCACAAGTGCAGATGACCATAGAGGAGCAGGTCTCTTGGTGTTGGCCAAGCTCTGCTCACTGCAGGTTGTACAAAGAGGAGTATTTTTTCACATTTATTTCTCTTGGATTGGTTTAGCATCATGCTGTGCATTTGTCCAGAGTGCCTAGTGCCTGCTGTGAAGTCCAGTTGTGCTCTTTGAGATGCTGCTCTCCTGTTCAAGTTCCCTGCATTCTAAACCCTGTTTCTCAAGGGAGCTATCGCCTGTCACAAAGTGAAGGCATGTTGAGGGGCGATAAGGTGAACAAAGACAATGTGCTGCTATATTGCTTAAAATCAGCAGTCCTTTCCCTCTCCTTTCACAAAGGCATGAGGTACAGTTACCTCTTAATTTTAAGAGGTTTCTAGCTCCATTTTGATAATCATCTAAGAAAATAATGTAGTTTCTGCCCTACCTTAGTGCTGAGAAACGCAGCTAGCACTATACTGCACCATCTAGCAGTCACTCAAGTGATGCTAAACTCTGCCTATTCTCTGCATGCTTCCAGCAGCTGTTTTCAGAACAGTTTAAAGCTGCTGTATTATTTCTCCAGACGTCTCCTATGCCTTCCTGAGCACAAATTACACCTTAGGAGAGCAGTTTGTGCCAGATGGATATCATGTGGAAAACTGCTGGACTTTGAGGCATGGTGTAGCTCCAAAAGGTGATGTAGCAGGGATATGTGTGGTTGCTTTTCCCCGCCATGAGCATGATCTACTGCTCCTCTGCTTCATCCCACCCCAGGGTTGACAGCTGCTCCAGCAGACAGCTGCAGGAAGAGAGGAGCTAAAGAGGCTGTAAGGGAGGAGAGTGCCCCATGGCTAGCTGGTGTTTGGAGGTGAGCAGGAAACAGATGTGAGCTCTCTTATGAAACTGAAGAGAGATTAAGGAAAAGCAACAGCAAGGAGATGAAGAGAAGGAATGTCTAGCATGGTGTGTGAGGATCTCAATCAGGATAAAAGCAGGCATGCCCAGCAATTAGGATCAGGAACAAGGCACTGATAGCAGGTCCAGGAGACAAGACTCCAGACTCCTCTGTGGATCCTTAGTCGAAGGGCAAGAAGCAAGCAGGGTTAGGGGCAAAGCTAAGGACTTTGAAGTCCAGTTTCAAGGACAGATGCAAATTGTGGTCTCATGGAAAAAAAGCATTTGTACACCAAGTTGAGGTCTTATGTGAGAAGTAGGGAGGGTGGTGAGGAGCTGGAAACAAGACAGGTTGAGCAGATATGGAGGAAAGTAAGCTAGGGATAGAGAGTATAGGGTAGGATTTTTATCCAAGGCTCAGAAATAGTATCTGGAAGCTGAAATGATAAAATTAGATTCTTTTATGCCCTAGATGCTGGTGTGCAGTATTTAGGTTCCTAGATGAATGATCAGACTCATCAGAAACTCCAGTAGTAAAATCCAAGGTTTAAACCAGCATCTTGTCCAGGTTTTTCATGGTTGTTGTGCCTGTGGCTCTAGTAAAGTTTAAATTCTGAAAAGACCTTGGCCACCTCCATTTTAAAAAAATCCATAGCCCTCATTCAGTTCTATGTGAAGTCCCATTCTGTCCTTGAAACCCTGATCCTCTAGAGGTTCTCTTCATATTCATATGCATCAGGTGAGACACAGGACCTGAGTGTAGCTGAAGTGTACTGCACAGAGCCTGAGACTTGAACCCAGAAGTAATGTAAGAGAAAGTTTATGCTATTAATAAGGCACCAGGATTTATAGGATCATTTGGATTAAGCAGTCTTGTCTGATTCTTGTACACCAAGGCACATGTTTAACCGACATTCTAATCTCCTACTCTACCTTCAAATAAAATTATATGTTTCCATTTTCAGTTGCAAGACCCAGAATTAACTAAATCCTTCTCCTTTCTCCTCTCTGTGCACAGTTTCTCCTGGGAGATAGAAATGTCTAGTTCACTAGTCTAGAAATGTCAATGATGGGTGTAGCAGAGACTTCACTTGTGCCCTGCCATGGAGCCAGGTTCAGAAGCTCAGTGGCTTTGTCGGCTGGGGATATTGTACAAATCATATGATAGTATATGATGAACTCGGCATAGATAGGAAGCTATTTAGGGCTCTTATCTACTCATGCTACTTCATGCTTCTCAATGCACAAGTTTTTAAATCATTACAAGCCTTGCTTGATGAGCTGGCTTAGTTTTGGTTTGAGAGGGTGGGGGTGGTGCAGATTTACCTGGAGTGTGATGAGGTTTAGTGGCTAAATTCAGTCTTTGCTTAAGTACAGGGAGTTTCCACTTAGGTTGGGGGGGTAGTACAGGTGCTGCCAGTAGGACACTTCAGAACTTCAGGGGCAGGGGGTTTAATGATACAATAAACTATCTCACCGATCACCTCCTTCTTTCCAAATATACCCTTTGCTTAAGTGACCTTAGGAACAGCCTGCACAAAACTTTGCTTTCTCTGACTTGTATCTTCAAAATGAATTTATTTCTGCACTGCCTTTTTTCTACCTAGTTTCAAATTGTCTAACTTCAAATTGTTGATGTCTGCAAAATCATTTCAAGCACAGCAGATGAGATCAGTGCTAGGGACATAAGCAGTAGGTAAGAGAGGCATTGTCATCAGGGCTGCCTGCTGAGCACATTTTGGTCAAGTGAAGGTCCGGCCAACAGTATCAGTCTGGGAAATATCCTTCACCATTTTAATTTTCTAAGGACAGAGAATTAATCCTTGACCCTGCTCCCCTTTCTCCCTGAAGCCTAAGACTGATAGGTGCTGAAAGTATTTATAAGCAGCAGATTTCAACATGATTCAATGTGTTCTGAAAACAATTTAAAACCTCTTGATTTATTTTGTGTTAGCTTTTTATCCTTTGGATTGTTTTTATTTTTAAATACTTCATATATAATATTTGTTACTTTAGAATATTTCATATGTGCTAAATCACATATTTTTACACAGATGTCAGGAAGACTTGTCAGAGGTTTGTAGCACCACACCAGGAGAAAGAGTTAATGCCGGGCTTCCTCCTGCCAGTAAGTGGGCTTAATGCACAGTGAAATGTAGGAATAGGCCAGAAATAGGTAGGATTTGATCACAGAGCTGGAGTGTGTGTTGAAATAGCTGGCATGCACATGGTGTGTTACTTGCTGGACAGCCTGTTTGCTTGCATGCTCCACATGCTACCACTCACAAATCCTCTCCGTGCTGCAGCGAGTCTCTCCCTGCCAAAACTCTCTGGTATGAGGCTGGCCTTCTCCTCTGGTATATGGGGCTGAGCAACACCATATGTGAACGCCAAAAGAGGATAAATTAGGAAGAAAGGATTTCCTAAGATTTTAAACCTTCCAGACATAACACTCTATGTAGCGAATGCCAAAACCCGAGGTAATCCAAAGAAGAACAGCGGCAACATCTAGTGGCCGTTGAAGTCTGTACTGCCTGGGAATACCCTTATTCTTCCTATATGCCACATACTTACCCTGCTGTGCTTTTTTTCTGGGCACTTCTTCTTCCATTGGGTATGATCGTTTGGAGGTAAATATCTCCATTAAACACCTAACTGGCTTTCAGTTTCAAGCTACTCTCTGAGTAGCGCCCTGAAGTCCAAGCTCATCTCTAACCTGCTGCATAGCTGTTCAGTAATCCTCAGCTTTGCTTTGAGCCAGTAAGATCAGGGCTGCCTCCTGTTCCGCCTTGGAAAGTCAGTCTGGCTCCTTCTGACATGATCTGCTGTGAGAAGAAATGACTCTCACTTGGGAAGGTTGTAGAGGTTAACAGGGAATTTAATCAGAGCCCTGGACACAGCAACTGTCCTGCAATGTGCCAAACCATATGGAGTAGCCCATAATCCTACTATGTCAGCTTTATTTAGCTAAACAAAATGCAGTCCTAATCTCAAGCCAGTTCATCATACTTATTTATTTGGGAGCTGTGCTTCTGGTTGTGTAGAAGCTCAGGTCTGGCATCAGCAAACATTGCTGTGCCTTTGTGAGTTTCCTGTCAACGTATCAATCAGAAACACGAAGGACCCACCTCCAGACCACTGCATAAGGAATCCCTCCTTGTAATTACTCTGAAAAACATCCACAAACTGATACCTGGCTGAAGGTTCAGAGTCTGCAGTCTAATTCTACAGCTGGCCTCGGTGTCTCTTACAGTGCTCAGGAATTGCTGAGTGATATTCATCTGGTAGAGGTGACCTGCTAATGCTTGTCCTAAACTGAGCACAATGAACCTCTCAGGACCCAGAAACTGAGTAGACTTTAATATGAATTGGGTTAGGGTTAGGGTTAGGCTTGGGCCTAAGGATACAATGGGATATATTTGATTTTCTGATTGACTCATTCAATCATTTATAGTTGGATTTACCAGAGCTGACAAACTTCTGATACCAGATTTACAAGCAGAGATTAAGGCTTAGGTTAGAGCAGGCTGAGAGGCATGGCTGGGGCAGGCCAGCTGGGGCTGACCTATAAATCTCTTCATCCTGTCAGTGAGTAGTTTACAGTCTTTAGTACCAAGGTTTTGGATCTCACTGAAGTTTTTACTTTCATGGGGCTTTTGTCGTGTATAGAGGATTTAAGGCCAACTTAGATGTTTTTATTGCTGAGACATCTCATCCTTTTTTGGACTCCTTATATTCTCTTGGCCTTGGTAGTTTTTTGGTAGTGCTAACCGCTTGTTCTATACACATAACAGTTCCTCGTGGGAGCCATGCAAAGAAGGTGACAAAACGCCACATGTAAAGTGCATGATATAAGTTTATTCTCCTGCACAAACGAATGGAAAGTGACTGTAAATTGGAAGAAGAAAAAAAAAACAACCCCCAAAAAATCAAAACAGAAAAGGAAAAAAGTATTTCCATTTAAAAAAAACCAACTCTGTTCTTCTTCTGGGGTCAGTCACATCTTCCACCAGACAGAGCACTGATACTGGGCTCCCCTTTTCAGAGCACTGATGAGTGTCTTCTAGGAAAAAGGCCTGGTAAGGGATTCTGGATATTATAGCAGAAAAGGAGCATGTTGTTTATGAGGAACGATCTTGACTTGCACTGTGCTCATGCCTGATGATTAGTGACTTCTCATCACAGCAGTCTCTTCCGAGATTCTTCCTCTTAGCTGCTGCAGGATCTTGAGGTTATCTCTGGCAAGTGTTCCCATGTATTCAGAGGGAAAGGACTGATACTTCTGAAGCAAAGATAAACCCCCAGAATCACCATAGCTGCATTCTGTGACCTGCAGCAATGCTAGAGAGGAGGGATGATGGGCAGTTTTAAATCAGAGCCCATGCAGACATCTTCAAATGCTTCATAAGGGAACACTGGGGTTTGGACTACCACTGCAGCTTATAACTT
This sequence comes from Bucco capensis, assembly GCA_013396975.1. Taxonomy (NCBI): domain Eukaryota; kingdom Metazoa; phylum Chordata; class Aves; order Piciformes; family Bucconidae; genus Bucco; species Bucco capensis. The sequence continues at coordinate 46,982 of VWZO01004969.1, forward strand.
AGCAGAAGGGAGCTGAAACTTTTCAAACAACTGTTTATATCTGTGGTTGTTTGACAGGCGAGGAATTAGTAAGTTGGAGAGGCTCAAGACAAGGTGATATGGTTCAAAAGTATTCCTTGCAACATCACCTGTGACCATTCTAACAGGCCAGACACAATATTTTCATGAGCAGACACTAGCAGACGTGCTTGAAGCCAGCAATAGTGCAAGTTTCTTCCTTATAGCTTAGCAGAAGCATCTTGGTATTATTTCTCATCTCATGCTACATACAGTCACAGGTCTTATTTGGGATACGCCACAAACACTGTAGGCCTCATCTGCAACACCCTCTGCTTCTGCAGATCAAGTCCTGTGTTAGCAGAGGATCAAGAAAAGATAAGGAGGGGCTGAGATCCATCAAAATTACTCTGGTTTTACTTCTAAACATAGCTTTGAACCAAGGATGTTAGAAGTGAAATGCAGGATACCCAACTTCCTGGTTCTTTTCCTTGCTCTGATATTTAATATTAGCTCTCCAATAGAAACTAACTTTTTTCATCTCTTGCCCATTACATTTTCAAAAATGATGGGCCAAATGGAGTTACTCCACTTACTAGCGTCCTGACATTTAACATTCAACAGTGTTTGGCCATCACTCTTTAGCTTCCATTAGTGGTATCCCAGAAATCTGGAGTGGGACCATGGAAATACTAACCACGTGCAATCTCTCCTACATGCTAAGGCCAGACCTCTCTTTTCTCCAGTGGCAAAACAAATTTCCAGAGACACTTAGATCCTGAGAACACTTACCTTTAGGGGCCTAAGGGAAAGGGATGCTCGAGCAAGATTCAGACTTTCGGAGGTTATTTCTTCACTGCAGAATTATCTTGAGCACCTTTTCTCTGGCCCAGACAAACCCTCTCTGCACCTGAGTTCAGTAAGGCTTTCAACCTGGGCTAGCTTGTCTGTTTAAGGCTAGTGGCTAAAACCACTAGCCAGTGACAGCACTCTATCAGGAGTCTAGGGACAAAGCTTTTGGAGCACTGCTAGTCCTTGAGGTCATTCCCACAGCTTTCCTAGAAAAACAGAAGACTCCTCCTTCTGTGTTTGGCAAGAATCATGGAGATTCAGCTAGCTACTGCACACAAGATTTTTTTCCAGAAACATTATCAATGCAATGCAGCACAGGATGAGTGAGAATGCAGTAGTCCAAGTTAGATATTGTAGTGTGGCTGCTCACCCTCACCAGAGCTAAGTGGATTCTGGTGACCTGAATTAACTGTGTGGTAACAACTTGTCCTAAGAAGTCCCCTCTACGGCTTTCAAGGAATACGTACCATCACCTCATCAGTTCAAGTCAGCTGCTCCTATGTCATACAACCAGATCCATCACCTGGCTCAGTCACCCTTTTGCTCATAAATTCAAGACCTTCTCAAAGGTTTTCTCTCCATCTTCTCCTATGGCTGTCAGTCTGCCAAGTGAGGTCTAAGTACTGTCCTCCTCCCTCCCCAGCATGCTCATCCTATGTTTCAGGGCCCGTAGGAACATGCATTACAAATACAGGCCTGCAGAACAAGCCCAAACAGAGATTGAAATATTTAAAAGCAGGGTTGTGTATTGCTTTTCTCTCATTCTCTCCCTCCCAAGTTTGTCTGGGACTAGATCTTCTAGCTAGACACTCCATCTTTCTTTTTTTTTTTTTTTGTGGGAAAGTACACATACAAAATCTCCAGGTGCTCACAGAGTAGCATTTTAGAACACCCAGGAAAAAAGCAGAACCCCAGCTTTTGTGCAGGTAGCTACACATCACAAGCCTCAGCTGCATGGAGGAAGGTTGGCTTGGACTTACTGTGAAACCACATTAGCTGCACTGTTTACAGACAGCTTATATTAGCCACACTGGCTCTCTTTTATTTATCCTCAGAATCTACAGTGCTGTGCATCCAGAGTTTGTGTTCAATCCAGTCAAAGAGCAGCTTCTGCTTGAAGGAGAGGAGCAAGACTGACAATATGAAGACATGTCTCAAGCAGGGCAGTGAGACCCTTGTGCAGCCTGCAGCACTCATTCCTGAGGGTCTAGCAAAAGACTGGGCACCCCCTGCTCAGGAAAAGATGGAAAGACCCTTCCCTGCTGCTGGGGCATCTGATGTATTTGGAAGCCAGTGCTTCAGGAGCAATGCTTTCTTGGTGTACTTGTGGGATCACACTCTAAAAGTGCCTGCTGCAAAGGGGAAAGCATAGGCAGAAAGCAAACGGCAGAGGTGTGTGCAAACCGGAGCACAGATGACATGCACACACACATGCACAGTCTTTGCTAATATCATGAAGTCTTCTTTGGGAAAAGGAATGTGTTCTTCTTGTATGCCTTTAGTGTTGGAATTAAGTCTTAGGCTAGTCTGGGACACTCAAAGACTAAACAGTCCTGTTTTCTGTTTCTCCAGCATCACCAGCAAACTGAACTGTGTATACACGTGTGAGTACAGACCCTCAGGGATTCTCAGAGCACCAAATAGACCCCAAGGATACTTAAGTCATTTAATATGAAATTCTACTTATGACTTTCTGTTTTCCTGTTCTCCCTTTCCATACTTAGAACATTTGTAAAGGGGCTCCATTTTCCAGCTCATCACAGAGTTTTCAGTGTTTTACATCAGGACCCAAATCCAATCTAGCCACAGTTCTGTCCTAAACTGAACAACAACAAAAAATGGTGTGCAAATGCATATTCAGTCCTGCCTCACATTAAAGCCAACTGTACCTTCTCGCACACAATCCTTTTTTATACTTACAGCATCTGTATCCTGTTCTAGTGGAGCTAATGCTGCAGGGCCTTCCTTGTGCCAACTAGTCACTGCCTGAGCTTAGCTTTGACTTTGTGTATCCTCAGAAACTGATACTTCCTTCTGCAGTTCCTCTAGCTTGTGATAGCCCCAGCAAGTCCATTCCAGATCCCTCTTTGGCAAATTGCTCCCAGACCTGATAGCCATGTTTAGCACCAGCTAGTAGGATTCTTTCTTTTATCCCCAGCTCTAGTGACTGGAGAAATGGGCACACATGGCCACCCTCACCCTCCTGTGCAGGGCATGCTGTCCACGCATGAATGCGCAAACACCTCTGCTCACTCTGCTCTTTCGCCTCCTTTCCCATGCCCCTCCAGGAGGTAGTCTGGGAGAAGTGTTCAAGGCGAAACCCCACTTCTACTTTCAGTCCCTTCTGAGTGTTACTGTGTGCATGTGTGTGTGCATACACAGGTGTATGTGTACAGACTGACAGGCTTAGAGAAAATGCTAGGGCTTCTTTGACTGTAATTCCATCTCTGACCCTTTCTTCCTGGAAAGTTCTTGCCCCTGAATCTCCCTCCATTTAGGGGTGACTCCAAAGCCCTTGAGAAAGGAAGATGACTACTGCTTTCATGTCCTTGTGTGAGAGAAGCCCTGCCATTCATCCCCTCCAGAGGTAGGTTTTGCTGCTGTGTGCAAGTTCCCAGTCTCTGCATGCCATACAGATGCCCTCTCTCCACGTGATTCCTACTAGTGTAGTAACAGCCAGCAAGCCTTGCCATGAAGCTGCCCATCTGAGACCAAGGGTAGGCTGAGGGAAAGGGTGCTGCAGAAGGGGAGTAATTTTTTTTTCTCTTTTTTCTCTTTTTGCGTCACTCATCCCAACCAATGTACTGAGCTGACATGATAAACAAAACAAGCACTATTTCTGCACGGTCATAGATGGGATGGGAGGGGTGCCTGCCTCAGTGGTGGTCAAAGCTTGGCCTCCACACATTGGCCTGCATCCCCGTTCGTGCTGCTGAGAATTTGGGTCTGGCCACCTGAAACCGAGAGGCTGAGGCTGGGTTTGGGGAAGGCCCCTGGCTTACCTGACCATGTTCTGGGGAGCTCTGGTATGGGTTAGGGGACTGGCTGAGCTCTACCTGAAAGGGTGCTGGTGTAGTGGGGGCAGAAGAGGCCATTTCTGTTCTCCACACTGGCTCATCCAATGTAGTGGCTGAGCGGGGCACAAGCACAGTGGGTGCCAGGTTGCTTGAGATTGGCATGGGAGCCGGAGTGGAGAAGCGACGAATCTCCTGGGTCTTGGCTATTTTCACTGGGACCTGCTTGGCTGCCATTAAGGATGAGCTAGCCTGTGGGGCTTGCTGACTCAGAAGCTCCTTAATGCTGGGGCTTGGGGGATCCCCAAAACAGAACATGGCTGACTTTAATTGATAGGGCTGGTGCTGCATTAAATCAATAACCTTGATCCCTGATTTCTGGCCATGTGCCTTTTTAACTTTGCTCTCTGCTTTGCTAGCCTGAGATTTGCTGGCTGCCAGGGGATAGAAAGGGGAATGCATTGGATTGTATGCTATTGGAGGGGGAGCCCGGATGTTGGGTGAATATTTCCAGGATGAGGGTAGAGAAGGGGAAGGAGAGGGGGTCCTCGGCTTGGACCCTGGCTTTGGTGTTGTCTCCACCACAAATTTGTCCATGCGGCTCTGGCGCTTGGCAAAGAGCTCTGCCCCCTTGCCTTTAAGCTGAGGCATATCCTGCGCACCATTTACCAGTCCAGCATCTTGCTGCTGAGGCTTAGGAGCCACTGAAGGTGGGGTCTTGAACTTGTGGCCAGAGGACTGCATAAAGTTGCAGGCCTCAGCACCCAGGCTGAGGAAGTCCTCCTCAGGCCCAGACTCGAAGCCTGCCCCAGGGTGGTCACTTTTCGGCTTCTCATCCAGGTTCTGCACCAGAGATAGGAGCTCAGGGTTGGGTGAATTCTTCTTCTCCTCAATCTTACTGAACATGGGCTTCTTGTGGCCCCGTCGGCGAGCCTCCTGCAGGATGCCTGTGCGGGGTGCTGGCACAGCAATCCTCTGCTCCCTAGAGGTTAAGGGTTCAGAAGGAGGTCTTGGCATTGCTGGTGAGATGGCAGGAGAATGGTGCTTTGGCATGAAGGAACTGCTTATTGTGTGCTGTGATGGTGCTGGACTAATATACAAAGAAGAAGAGGCTGTTCCAGGGACTCGTGCTGCAGAGGTCACATCTGCTCCTGGCTTTGAGGGAGTTGACAGAAAGATAGACGTGGTAGATGTCCGGGCAGTGTTGGCAGAAGGCTTAGTCTCTGGAGCAGTTTCTCCCTGTTTTGGCTGTGACTCTAGTGATGTTGGCTTTCCTGGTGCAGGAATATACAGAGATGTGGAAGAGCTGACTGGACCATGGTGTGTTGGCACTGGTGCATTGGCAGGTGAGAAAGGGGGAATCACCGTGCTTTGCCCACGCAGACTTTCACTAGGTTTTTTGGGTGCAGATGGCCTGAAGATGACAGAGGATGTTGCTGGGTGTTGGCCAGAAAAGCCAGGAGTAAAGGGCCGCGCAGACCTGTTGAACATGCTTGTTGAGCTTGCAGAGAAGGGATCAGAGGTGCTTAAGGGAGGAGGCAAAAAAGTGGGGCTAGGGGCAGCCAGGAGCTGAGTAGGGAGTGTGGCTGGCTGCTTGCTGGGCTCTTGCACACCTTCTACATGGATGCTGAGGGGCATGCTATTTGACTTCTGTGGCACAGGCATAACTCCGTTCACTGTGTCCTGCTGCTGCTGGGCAGCTGGGTCAAGCTGAGGACTTTTCCCTGCTGGGATTGTCTCAATTATGTACTTCCCAGCCCGTTCCCTCTGCTGCTCAAATAATCGTGCTCCTTTACCTGAAACCTCTCTCAAAACTTTTTGCTTCTCTTCCTTCTGTTCAGAATCAGGCATGGACTTTTCAATGTCCAGGTAAGTGTTGTCACAGTCTGAGTGATTAGTTAGGCTTCGTGCATCAGAGAAAACTTCCTCATCGAATTCAGACTCACTAGTTGGAAAAACTCCGTCTTCCTCCTCGCAGGAGCGGTCTTCATCGACACTCCCAAAGCTTACCAATGTATACTTCTTAGCCCTCTGCCTGCGCTTCTTGAACATAAGCACCCCCTTGGAGTGGGGGTTGGGTGCATCTGTCAGCAGGGATGCAATGGTTCTGCACTTGGTTTTGGCTTCTTTCACGTTCTTCTCTTGGATGCTCTCATGGCGGTGGAGCTCTGTGAGAGACAAAAAGAGGCAAGCTCAGCAAAAGGCTGGGTGGGCAAAGATGGACAGTAATGTGGCTGTAGATATTCTAATGCCCAAATGCATTGTCATCCCCTGCCCGTCTTTTTCTTTCCTACCTTTGCAGATAGAACTCCAGGTGCAGGTTTTTCTTTCCCTGCACACATAATAGAAGTCCATGCAAGTGTGGGGAGGGAACTTCCCCTGCTCCGAGGACCAGTCCTTGTTCACTGGTCAAACCTGGGATTTCCTATTTCTGCAGCATGTTGTCAAGAGTGCCAAGCTGTATCTCACAGCATTTTTACAGTGCATGCCCTTGCTCCTGGGAATTTTTACCAATTACTATTACCCTGTAGGTAGAGTCCTGCTTTTTGTAGCCCTTTTTTCTGCCCTATGGAGGATTCCCAGGAGCAAATCATCTCTTTGGCCTTGAGAGTTTGGGATGCAGCCGCTGCTACTGTTAGCACCCATGCATGTGTGCAATGAGAAAGGTGCTTTGCAGGCACATCTGGGCTACTCCTGCTTTGGACCCTGCAGTGCCAGCTAGAGTCAAGAGTGTCTTCCAGCAGTATTGTGGGTAGGGGCTGTTTGCAGTTCTCTACAACAGCCCTGCAGCAGCAAGAGGCATATTTTCACCTTTGTCTAGTCTCTTGTCCATGCCCTATGCCCAGTAAAGAAGAAGAACATTTGCTCCTGAGCAAGAATCCCAGACTCCCACAATTGAACAGCCAAGCCAGAAGAAATCCTCTTAGACAGACTTGCTTGGAAAAGCCAGCACCTGTTGGGACACTGGCATGAAAATGTGGGATAATGATTTTCCACCCGCTCTGTCAGGCCAGTGGTCAGCAAAGCCCCAGGGAAGAACATTGTATTCTCTACCCTGCATGCAGGGAAAGCAAGAGGTGAACAAGATTCAATAGTAAAACCAAACTGAGCTGCCCTAAGGAAAGTTTGGACATGGCTTGAACCAGTGTTCAAGTGACAGAAGTCAGCATTTGTCTTGCATAGAAAAAACCCACATACTTAAATCATAGAATAATTTCAGATTTCTTTCATTTCATAGAATCATAGAACAATCAGAGTTGGAATCGACCCACAAGGATCATCAAGTCCAATTCCCATTAGGCACAGGACAAAAACCCTAAGATAACACAAGGTGACTAAGGGCATTGTCCAAGCATCTCTTAAACTCCACAAGATTTGGAGCCATGACCACCTCCCTGGGGAGCCTATTCACTAAGGGCAGATCCTGTCTGACAAACCTAGTGGCTTTCTACGATACTGTGACTACCTCAGTGGATAAGGGACAACCTGTGGATGTGATCTATCTGGATTTGTGCAAGGCCTTTGACACAGTCCCCCACAACATTCTATTGGCCAAGTTAGAGAGCTATGGATTTGATGGGTGGACTGTTCAGTGGATAAGGAACTGGCTGGCTGACCGCATCCAGAGGGTAGTGGTTAATGGCTCAAAGTCCAGCTGGAGATCAGTGACAAGTGGTGTCCCTCAGGGCTCTGTGCTGGGGCCTGTACTGTTTAATATTTTTATAAATGATATCGACAGCAGCATTGAGTGCACCATCAGCAAGTTTGCAGATGACACCAAGCTATGGGGTGCTGTTGATAAGTTGGAGGGGCAAGATGTCATCCAGAAGGACCT
>VWZO01004969.1:55237-65941 GCA_013396975.1 Bucco capensis
ATTTCTCACCGTGCTATGGGAGGAGAGGAGAGGAGAGGAGAGGAGAGGAGAGGAGAGGAGAGCTGCAGATAGTGCTGGGACACAGTTTTAGCTCATGAGAGGATGGAAGCTGCTCACTTCTGGCCTTTTGTTACAGAGCATTCATTCAGTGGGGACCTACTAATGTTGCAAAGTTACCTACAGTGGGGGACAGGGATTTTAGCTAAGAAGGATACTAGTTTCTGGCACCAGGGGAACCACAGCAGAAGAAGCTCTTCTCAAGATTTGCAGCCATTCTATAGAACATGCTGCTGCTTTGGGATTTCAGCAAGGGAACTTCTGTGGCTTGAGATCACCTCTCTTTGATGCACAGTCCATTTCTCCCCTTTGCACTCAAAAAACTGGAAACAGCAAAACCAGTGCTGATAAAATGCCTCATTATTTGTACCTGCACTTGCCAGGTGAAGGCCATCTGCAGAATTTTTCTTACGGAGTGATTCCACCTTGCCGAACCAAGACTGAAATAGTGGCGAGTCAGTGTTCTTCAGGACAGTTGTGTACTTGCCCTCAAAGACCTACTCTCCATGACAGAAATAAGCTACAGTCCCTAAATATCTGTCCATTCCACTTAAAAACTTGTATGCATGTGTATCTAGTAGTTGTTCACAATGGAGGAAATGAAGCAGATTTCTTTCTTACTACAAGCTACTACACCTCACCTGGCTTCTATTTTGCTTTTAAACTTCCATGAGGAAGAGCAGTACTACAGAATCTTATTCAAGTGTAGGATATGTAAACTCTGGGCCCTAAGTGATTCACAAGAGGATTTCTGGCATCAGGAGCTAACAGCTAGGGAGCTACAACACCCAAAGTGAGTGTCTGTGCAACCCCTTCTGACAGCGGAGTACCATTAAAGACTCAACTCTAGAGTGTGAGCTATCAAATACTGTCAGAGAAAATACAACAGTAGACACCTTTGGCTATGCCTTCACCAGCTCTTGGTCCTCTGGCTCAGTATTTGCATCCATGTACAACTTCCCTGGGAAGCTGCTCCTAACTGCCCTGTGCTATGAAGCAGATGGCAAGTAAGGCCTTCTGGGACCTGTTACTCGCCTCCCTCTTCTTCCTAATTTCCTCCTCATCAAAGGCTAAAGCACATAACTAATCATACCAGTCCCCACAACAGAAAATTATCATGCTATTCAAGCTACTACCTCCCACAACAGTTTAGGAAAAAAAGAGAAAGATAAATCCTCCTGAGATGACTTGCTGAATGTAAGGAGCAAGAGNTGGAGGAGACTTGTACCTGCATAAGGCTGATCCAATCTTGAGAAGGCAGAGTCCAGACCTGGAGAGCTGGACATGTCACAAAGCCCATTTAATTCACAACTCCCCATAAACAGAGAGAGAGCCAATGAGAGAGAAGCAAAGTAGTTCCCTGCTGGGGCAGAACCAAGACTCTGAGGTGTCCAAGCCCTTTGCTATCAGCTCCACAAGCCTTTTAAAGCCTCTCTTTTGTCTCACAGGCATTGCTGCTGAAAGCCATGAGGTCACTTTGTCTATTTTTGTCTTCTTAGCTTCATCACTGAGTAGTGTGATGGACATTGTCACCTGCCACTTAAACGCACTCCTTCTTTCCCCCACCGTCTGCTCCATGTGAGGAAAAACTCCTTTTTTTTAAATTTCAAAATAAGAAAATACACTCTGTACTCTCACTGCTTCTGTGCTGCATGCTTCAGATAAGTATTTCCAATGCCTCAATGTCCAGCATTTCTGTGCTAAAGAGCCGTTCAAAAAGATGATTCTAACATAGTGTTCATGTCCAACATGGAGAGGCAGAGAAACCCATCCAAGACAAAAGGAACTTTTCTTGTCTGAAATCCTTAAAGAGTACCCAGATCGAGTTAAACATATGGAAGAAAAGAGAGACAGGCTTTCTGTTGCTGTGTGTATCAATTTTCTTCCATGTAGAATCAGACCATGACATAGATTTCTGTTGTGTATCAGGACTGAGAAACATTTAACAGAGGAGCATTAGGATCCTGGGTGCCCACAGCGAAGCAGTTTAGTTGAATTAAAATGGCAGAGGCTTTTACCTCCACCACTGAAGATTGTGGCTGTGTCCAGGAAGGGTGATGGAACTTTTGGAGGCCAAGGAGTGGTGTTTTGGCAGTACCATTCAGACCTCCAGTGCTGGAGACTGAGAGGTGCTGAAAGATGAGATGCTGATACTGAGGACTGGGGTGGATGGGTAGGAAGGGAGCAGAGAGTGCTGAGAGTCTACAAATCTATGCAGTTGTGGCCTGCTCAGCATCTCCTCACACTTTAGCTAGTTCTTATCATACTGCCTCACTCTGTACATGAGCAATAGCTCCTGTGGCAGAATCCCAGAGCTGTGGTCAAGGGACGCTGCTCTGTGATTCTACCTCCCCACAGTCCCAGCATTAGCAATACTGCAGCCAAGGACTCAAGCAGACCACCTCCAGTGTTAGTGAGTCGAGAAAAATGAAGGTCTGACTGTTCCTCCTGAAATCCCCTAGCTGTCTCTTGCATGCCAAGAAGACAACTTCCACAGGCAATGCTTTTATAAGACAGAAATGTCATTCCTCATACAGAGGCTTTAACAGCAAGAGCAATGAAAGTGGTTCAGTCTCTTCTTCTTTGATGAATATTTACGCATATAAGGATACTGTTTCTTTGGGAAAACTTTGTAGAATCTGATACATACAATATGCAATTGGAATTGAAAATACAGTTCTACAGTTCAGAAAACATTCTCTAGTAAGGACATTCAGATTGAATAGATAAAAAATTAAAAGGAAGGGTTATAAAAATCTCCTAAATTCTGTTAGTTAGTGAGTAATTCCTATAGAAAATGTTTTGTTAACTTTTAAGGGAGGTAGTTCTTGTTCTTACTAAAAATCTGTTGGAATAATTAACAAATAGGAAAAATTTCTATTAAGCAAAGCCTACAAAGATTTTTTTCCATTAACATTACCAATTACAGTAAAGAGAAATAGAAAAAGTATAAATCTTTTTAAGATCAGGCCCTATTAAAAGAAAGCATTTTAATGCCTGCTCAGGAAAACTGCTGAACAAAGAGGCTTACATGGTGTCTGATACTGTTTATATTCACTAAGAAAGAAACATAGTTAATTTTATTACCAAAGACCAAATTATAGAAAAGCCATTATCACAGAAGGTAAGCATGCTGCTAATTTCAGAGATAAAGAGTTTGTTCCTTTGTCATGAAATACTACTTGTCTACTATTTTTCCACTAGATCAACTAGAATTTTGTTCTTCCAGCTATTTATGTTACCTAAGGTAATTTTTCCACAGCTAATGTTGCAGTAAGCCATTAAAGGATATAGACATCTCATGCTTTTCATATCTGGAGTCCTTTCAATGTAAGATTTGAATAGGTTGTACTGACCTTCTAAGAATTTCCCTGTTGAAAGCTTCAGCCTCTCAAGTTTCAACCAATGTTTGAATTGCAAACAGTAAAACAGAGATTTATATATTCTTTTAGTTAAAAGAAGTGGTAAAAATCTGGTGAAAGAAAACTTGTTTCTCATTCTTGGATATTTGCACTCTTTCACCACATCTGTGCATAGTACAAAATACAGATATGGCTTCAGCTCCAATTTAAGATGCTACAGGCAAATGCTTCAGTCCTACTCTGGTCTGCAACACTTAAGCAGGGAGCTGAGGTTAAATATACAGTTAAGTACTTGTCAAACCAGTATTTCTTCTTAAATGGCTAGTGATTTTAAGAGCTCCCACTGCAATCTCCGGTTTTTAGAAAAACAGAAATTGAGCTTCTCTGCAGGTGAATCAACAACCCATGGGAAAAAGCATGCCCCATTATTTTGTAGATTGTTGACTATTCTCAGCCACTCTATAAATGCCACACTGCTGTTGAAGAGCTCTGCTAGGCAGAGAGGGTATGAGAACATTGCCAAATGTGGCTGCATGGTATACTGCTGGAGACTTGAATAGCTTGTTCACTAAAAAAAATCTCCCTCAGTTGAGTGAGAGTCTGCCTTTCTTCCTGAGCTGGGCAGAAATATGTCCTCAGTGCAAAAGGTAGCACACACGACCAGCTTTCCTGTGCTGACAGCTCACATTCAGGCCCTGGATATTCCCTACACAGTCTTCTGTGACACGACTGCTTAAGGAGAGTTTTCTTTTGCCAGGACAGCACCTGTTGAGTGAACTAGTGAATCTGTTTTTTGTAGTTTTACCCTGCTTCCTAAGAAAGATTTATGCAGTTGTGTTGCATTTCTTTTGATCTTATCATCTTCATGCTTTTGAGCTCATTTGCTAATTTTAGGAGTCTGAAGTCACAAAGATACAATGCTCCTTCATGTTTACATGCAAGTAGGTAACTGGACAGAAGAGGTAGACCCCACAATAGGAAGCAGGAGGCCTGAGTGCGGTCTTAATTAGGCCTCAAAAACTGAAGAACACACACAACAGAGAGCTTATGAGTTCTCATTTTGAATGTGAGAGACATTAGACAGGTTTGCATTTTACTAGTCATAAGAGAATGAGATATCAAATACAAGACATAAGTTACAAGGACACCAAGATCTGTTAATACTGCTGCTCATGAAATTGCTTCATGTCTGACAGCAAGATACCACTGGTTCATCTTCTCTTTGTCCTTCAGTGTTTCCTTCATCCACCCTCTAGCAATAGAGACAGGCATATGCTCAGCATCTGGTAGCATGTGCCATATATTCCTGATTGATTTTAGTCCTTTTCTGCAAGCAGATAAGCCTCTACTCCATTTAAAAATCCAGCCTTTCATGAGACAGCTGCATACCTTCCATGTCTTATGTCATGTGGCGATTAATACACAGCAACCTCCCTTGAATCCTCAGACCACCTATTGAAAATGGCATTATTGCTATTTCAGGCACAGTCTGAAAATCACTTGGGGTCTCCTGTGGCCCCTAGTGCGATAACTGTGCCAACAGCAGAGGTAGCATTAAACTCATTGCCCACGGTAAAGTGTGGGGAGTGATACCCATGTTCCTATAATCCTTGTATGGGTAGGATGAGCTCATTAGCCTTCTGGCAGTCATTCTAGGAGAAGGACAACTCTGATTCCAAACCCAGGCAGATGGAGCTCGTTTAGCCCTGTAAGGCTGTAGGAATTCCAGAGACGTCATGGAATCACAGAGATGACCCAGTGTGGGTTAGCAGGGTGATTCAGTTTATTACAAAAGAGCTGTAGCTTTTATATCTTTTTACAAGCAGCACGCGCCTTAGCAAGCTCTGTATTGGTAAAAAGCACCTGTCCACGCACCTAACTGTAACTTTTAATTGGTAAAAGGACATTGTCCACGCTTCTGACCTTTAAGCTGATAGGTTAAATAAGCCTCGCTCTCTTAGCAATTACGTTATACTATTATCTGCTGAGAAAGCATTTCTTATATCTGACCTAGTTCCCCATATCTATTCTCAAGACTAACTTCTAGGTTTGCTGCAGCTCCTACATCTGCCTACATACCTGTGGCCTCGAAGCTTGGCCCAAAGCCTGGATTGCTCACATTAAGTATATCATGTCCCTGCTCAGTGAGCCATGCACCAACATAAGGCCTTCCATCTAAGAGGTTAAACCTCCATCCTAAGGACTTTGCTGCCAGCATCCAAGCTTGTTAGGCCCTGGCAGATGACCCTTAGGACTAAAGGGTGGGTCCAGCTCTGTGCATGCTGTGTCTCACCTAAAAAAATCCATTGCGCAGGCTCAAGGGTGCTATCCGCTATCCTCTTTTCATTAGCGCGCTTGTAAAAGGCACTGGTGAGGAGCGTGGGTGGAGCCCTCCCTGGATCTTCATTCGTGAAGCCTAGCCATACATACATATTGCTATTTACTGCTACTGATTTCTAGGTATACACTCAAGAGAAATAAAAACCATTTTAAAAGCTTAACTAGCAGGAATTTGCAGTTGAAAAAGCAGAAAGGAAAACAATAGTGATGTGCATGAAAACACTTTTGGGCATCTCAATCCAGGTAACTCACCTCCCCCGTATCCCTCACATACCTGGGTTTCTGCAGGAAGAAAGACCAGAGAAAAGCTGCAGGGTGTTCTAGACAGGTCCCAGTTCTGAATAGTAGCAATTCAGGGCTGTGGGGTGTCCCACAGCAGATACTGCCTGTTCTATCTAGATGCAGCCAGAGGACAAGGTCCACTGACAGAAGAGAGGAGGGTTGGGATTTTTAATAATCTGTCTCCTCACCAGTCACATAACATTGAGGTGGAGAAGACATTTGATTGACATATGTTAGTGTTTAAAGCTCCATGGGTGAAAATATAGAGGTAGTCCTATTGGATTCAGAAGCACAGTGAAACACTACTACCAACTTAGCCAGTTAGCTAATCTGACATCATGAGCAATTAATAGTTATGTTTTCTGTTCTATTCTTAGTCTATTTTGCAGTCACCTTACAGAAGTCCTATCTCATCCATATTTCTCATTGGAAATGTCATGTGGAACCATGACATATATCAGATATCTTGCAGAAACCATCATATACTGCATCTGCCTTATTACTTTAGCCACAAAATCTTATCTTATGCAGGTCAAAGACTAGCTCTTTTTCTAGTTTTATTAGTCCACATTGGTTTTATTGATCATTTTGTTTTCCAAAAAGTGTGCTCAAGATAATTACTTTGTTCGCCTAACTGAAGCTAAACATTTAATACTTTTTTTCTTATCCCCAGACCCTGTGTCTATCAGAAGGGTGATATTCTTGGTCTCTTTACCTGAGACCCTTCCCATTATTCCAGGGTATTTATCAAAGACCGAGAACCGTTCTGATACAATTTTCACTAATTCCTTACATTTCACCTTTACAAAGAATATGATTCAGCCTTGTCCTTTCAGTAGAGTCAGTGTATCAAGATATGCTGGACCTGTTCATCCCCATTCTTGCCCCTCTTTCTTTTATACAAGGGGCTACAGTGATGACAGTGTATCTACAATGGATTTAAGTGAAAGTGAAGAAAGATTACTTCTCAGGTTGACAGTTTTTCCTTACCTAGCTATAATTTTCTCTTACTTTTTTTGAGCAATGACTTTGTTGTTTAGTCACCCTTTGTTAAAGTCCTTTTATGTCTCACCCTTTTATGCTTCTTTCTCCCCCATCACTATGACTTTGTCTTGTTTCAGTGTTGTCTCTGAGCAGACTTGTCCAAACCTTGACAGCAAGTCCTGTATCACTTTCAGAACTGGTGGAAACAGCATTGGACAGGGAGAGAGATTCCCACTGCCTATTTCCATTATGATTTCTTTCAACTGGAACCTAGAAATTATCATCTTGGCTAAGAGAGTCTATGGGTTTTATATCTAGTTGTTTCAGTGTGATTATTGCTCTAATTACCTTGGGATATGAATTATTCACAAAATTTTGTCTTAATCTTATTGTTCCCATCAACCCTACACGTTCTAGGTCGCTACATGTGAAGTGCATGTGCAAGGACAAGCTATGTTAATGTGTGATAGCAGTGAGGTACAAGGGTGAACCAGAGCAGAGCTCCATCAGCTTTCCTTCCACTATGACAACGCAGAGCATCTGCACTGAAATGTTGGACAATAGTGATGTCTGAGGGTACAATGTTGAAAGTAAGAATGCCTGAAAGGGATGGCCAATTATGTGATAATTTCTGACATGGCTCAAGAAAGAAGGAAAAATTCATCCACACTGTGCAAGACAGACAACACTATCTTATAATCTCTGTCCTCTGCCCAAACAACTAATGCGCCAGCCTGAAAATACCACCTCTGTGCTTTCAATAGACAAATGTAAGCTCAAATGCCATACTCAAGCCTAAAACCAGAGGAAGAGGGCTCCAGATACACAGTGTTTATCTCACTGTGGTCTTCTTTAGCAAATGTCTTCCAAGCTGCAGAGAATTCAAAACTGAATGTTGTTATTATCCCCACATTTAGATGGTATGTGGCTCCCCATATTGCCCCACTAGTCTGCATCATCATCATCATCATCATGGTTGAAAGGGACCTTCAAGATAATCTAGTCCAACCAACAAAGCATGTGGCCCATACAGGGATCGAACCCGTGACCTTGGTGGTATTAGCACTGTACTCCAGCAATGCTCTGAGTGTTTTTTGAGCAGACAAAAGCAAGTCTTGTGTTCTGTGGGGGGCTGGGATGATGCATGTGCTTATCCCAAAGCAAAGACATACAGCTAGACTGCATACACGAGTGTATGGAAATTGATTTCCCAAGTGGAGGCAATTTCTAGTTTAATGCATGCTGAGGTAAAATCAAGACTCTCCATCTGTGATTCAGCCATGGAGGCTGTTGCCTTTGTATTCCTAATGGTTGGCTGCTCACCAAGTGTCAAAGGCCAAGAGTCATTCAGCATTGCTTCATACTGTTAGGAACAGACTTCCTGTAAGATAACTAGTTCAGCATATTAATTTTAATCTCCCAGTCTGAGCAGAAAGCTTTTCTAATCTATTTTAAAGAGGCAGAATGTGGACTACTGTCCTAAAACTTTTGGTCTTCTAGACTGCAGTGAATTGCAAAACCATTAAGCTAGCCTAACAACCATGTAATTGTGATCATTAGAGTCACAACTGTCAAAGCTGAAAGCCAAGAAGAAAATGTGGTGTAGTAAGTTCAAACTGCTACTCAGGTACTTTATCTTGTTCACAGCTGCTGTGGCTTTTAACTATTGTAGTAGATGGCTTGCTGCACTCACCCTCCCTGCAGAGAAATGTGAGTGCAGTCATTCATAGAAGAGGTAGTCTGTAGGACCCTCCGATGAATAGGCCACTTATTTATAAGTATCCTATCTTGTCAAGTGATGCTGCTGTACTTCCTCTTTAAACAAGAAAGATTTCCTTTTCTGATATGGAACGTAGTAACTTCAATGACTCTGCACAGGCAGCCAGGTCCTTATAAAGCAGAGGAGGAAATTTCCCCACCCATTTTTCACTCCCTTCCCCTGCCATACATGGAGAGGCTCTTGAGTCCTAGGAACTAAAAATAGTCTAGTGGATAAGTTTAAATTGAGATATTTTGAAGCACCTCTTGAACTGACAGTAATTCCTACAGTGTGATAGCAAGTTAAGTTTGGAATGCTATCCTCTTATGTCTTCTTCTAGCACTGGCATTTCCAGTAGTGGGACAGCCTCAGCCCATTGTCCCTGGGAGAAAGTTTAGGATGGAGGTGAAAATACAGTGCACTTCAAAAAGCGCAGGTGGCTGAGGAGAAGCGACTTCTGGCTACAGATACATCCCTAGCTTCTGAGGGTGGGGTGAGCAGAGGAGTACACTGCAGGAGCTATAGGGAACCAAAGAAGCTCACCAGCAATTATTGTGACAACTACAGTCTGATTCTCCCTGCCATAAGCTCCTGCTTTCCGCTAATCTCCTACAAGTAATTCAGAGATTCTTACTTGTATTTTCCTGTCTTCTTGTCTCTTCCTTTCATTCTGCACTGCCAAGCAGCATAGAAATCATCTCAGGAAGGGATGTGTCTTGGCCACTTACAGTGATGATGAACTGAGGCCATGAAGATCCCCAGTTTCCCCAGAGATTAATCACCTCTTTAAATAGTGGGAAGAAAACAAAGTTGTATTTTATCTTCAGATTAGGTGAATTATTGGCTATTCACAAGCATGAATCCTGTCCTGTAATGCATTTAAAGTACAGCAAAGGGCCCTCATATGCTGACTGTTATAGAACAGTTATAGCTGGATGACACCTTGAAGATCATCGAGTCCAGACTTTGTCCTAGCCCTATCAACCCGCTAAATGATGCCCCCCAATAATGCAACATCCACTCGTCTCTTAAACACCTCCAGGGATTGTGACTTAAAGACCTCCCTGGGCAGCCTGTTCCAATGGCTGACAACCCTTTCAGTAAAGAAATTTCTCCTAATATCTAACCTGAACCTCCCCTGGTGAAATTTACATCCGTTTCTCCTCGTCCTATCCCTCTATATTAAGGAATGTATTGAATGTGAAGAGTTCTCCCTAACTACTAGCCAAGAGCAAATCGAAAGCTTATGGGTGGGAATTAGAGATCAAGGTAACAAGGGAAACCTTATGGTTGGAGTCTACTACAAGCCTCCCAGTCAAGAGGAGTCTGTTGATGAAGCATTCCTACTCCAACTACAGGACGCATCAGGCTCACAGGCTCTTGTCCTGCTGGGGGACTTTAACCACCCTGACATTGGCTGGAAAAACAATACAGCAAGCAGTAGGCAATCCAAAAGGCTCCTGGAGAGTCTGGATGAGAACTTCCTAACACAAGAAATACACACCCCTACCCAGGGGGGTGCAATACTTGATCTACTGGTCACCAATGCAGACCAGCTCATCAGGGACCTCAAGACTGGAGGCTCCCTGGGCTGCAGTGATCATGCACTGGTGGAATTCACAGTCCTGAGGGTCACTAATCAGCCAAGAAGCAAAGTCAGGACGCTGGATTTCAAAAAAGCAAAATTCCAAGTCTTTAAAGAGTTACTCAGCAGGATACCCTGGGAAATGGTCCTCAAGGATAAGAAAGCAGAACAGAGCTGGCAGATCTTTAAGGACACTTTCCATAGAGCACAAGAGCTCTCAATCCCCAGGTGTAAGAAATCTGGTAAGAAAGGGAAGAGACCAGCATGGCTGCNGAGATTCTCCTAGAAAGTCTGATAAGGCACGTGGAGGATAGGGATGTGATCAGAGACAGTCA